>JARBWK010000007.1:37013268-37099775 GCA_030556195.1 Anolis apletophallus | reverse complement strand
TTTTATTCGCAAGAGAATGCACGAGGAGGTATGGCGAAGGACAAACACAAACCCAATTAATTTTAGAGGGGCTAAAGTGATGGTACTCCGGGAATTCCCCATCACCATGTTGAACAGAAGGAGGAAATATTTCTTCCTTACTAAAGAACTTAAATACCTGAATATCAGATTCAGGTGGGAGAGGAATGAAGGAATCATGGTGACCTATAAAGATGAAAAAATCTGGTTAACTTCTGAGGAAAAAGCGAAGGATTTCTATAGGAGATTAGAGAAAGAAAGGAAAATTAGGACCCCACTCAGCTCGCTGGAGAAAGAGAAATCAGCTAAAAGGAAACGGTTCAACACCGGAATCCCAAGGAGCAACTGCCTCAGCATCCGCCTTCATGGATCCGCCAGAAGGGTTAGATGAAGACTTAGAAGAAGGGGAAGAAGAAGGAGAGAATAGTGGCTCGGATATAGACGATATTGTAAATAATCCTTCTGATGTCTAGTTTTGTACAAGGACTGAAGCTATACTCAAACAATGTGAATGGTTTAAACTCCCCCAATAAAAGAAAACGAATTTTCAATCAAATTAAGAATGGACATTATGATGTGGTGGCATTGCAAGAAACACATATTAAACAAAAACATGTTTCCCACTTAACACAGAAGAAACTAGGAAAAGTATTTTATTCTTCTGCTCCGGAGAAGAAAAGAGGGGTCGCAATATACATAGATGAGAAAATAAATTCACAATTTTTATTCAGAGACGAAGAAGGAAGAATGCTTGCGGTGAAAATAACTGCTGGCACAGAGACAATTATAATCTGTAATGTATACGCTCCTAATGCATCTAAGAAAAAATTTGTGGAGAATCTTAAGAAAAAAATGAATAATGAATATTGCGACCACCTAATTATCTTAGGAGACTTTAATGGAGTAATGGATAAATACATGGATAAAACCAAAACAATTCAAAAATCAAATACAGATGACAGAAGTACACTACCTGACAATCTAATTAAATGGATGAGAGAATATGATTTGGAGGATATATGGAGACTACGCAATGAAAATCAAAAGGATTATACCTACTATTCTGCCCGACACAGCAGCTGGTCGAGGATTGACATGATATGGGTAACAAAGACACTCGTAACGAAGGTTGAAGAAATAAAGATACTTCCCAGAGACATATCAGACCATGGAGCCTTGATAATGATGATAAATCAGAGGAGAGGGACGAGGAAATGGAGACTGAACGAGAACTTGCTGAAAACACCAGAAGATATAAAGACATATAAGGATAAGACCAAAGAGTACTTTGAACAAAATATAAATGAAGAGACTCCGATACAGATTGTCTGGGACGCATTCAAAGCAGTGATACGAGGACACTTGATACAACATAATTCTAATAGGAATAAGCAAAGAAGAATGAAATTATTAAAGATGGAGGAAGATTTAAAAATATTGGAAGATAAACTGAAAAAAAGCCCAGGAAATAAGAAAATATCAAAGCAATTAGATATATTGAGAAAAGAGAAACATAACTTGGAGATAGAACAGATGGCAAAACAGATGAAATTTATTAAGCAGAACTCCTTTGAAAATGCAAATAATATTGGAAAGTGGCTTGCGAGAAGACTAAGAATAAAGAAGCAATCCCAACAAATAGTGAGAATCAAGGTAAAAGACAGACACGTAACGGAGGATGAACAAATCGCTCGCCATGGTACACCGAGGAACACCGAGGAGCTGCGGGCGATGAAACGGAGGAGGAGACAGCTAGAGGACGTGTGGCGGAGTCTCCGTGACGAAGCGTCGAAATCGGCTTATAAGCAGTTTAAGGAGGCTTATGAGCGAGCTATCAAGGAGGCAAAAAAAGTTTACTATACCTCCTTGATAGAGTCAGCCAGTTCACGCCCAGCTCAACTTTTTAGGATAATTCGGTCCATGACAACAATCCCAACTGTCCCAAATGATAGGGGGTTTGGCTCCAACAGCTGAGGCTTTCCAGAACTATTTTACTGACAAGATTTCGACTCTCCGCCGGGACATTCCAGCCACGGTTGATACGGTTAGTGAGCTCGAGACCCGCCGCCACTCGGCGGGCCCACCTTCACCCGGTTCCAGAAGCTGGACGCAGCAGCTGTTGATAAGTTACTGTCTGCAGCTAGGCCAACTACTTGCTCCCTCGACCCGTGCCCCTCCTGGCTTATTAGATCTTGCCGGGAGGGGCTACGAGGCCCCCTGGGCACGATCATAAATAGCTCCCTTGAGCAAGGAGTCTTCCCAGGGGGACTGAAAGAGGCTATGGTAAGACCGCTGCTGAAGAAGCCGAATTTAGATCTTTCGGCTCCCTCCAATTACAGGCCGGTGTCCAACCTGCCCTTTTTGGGCAAAGTAATTGAGAGGGCAGCAGCGGATCAGCTGCAACGGTTCTTAGATGACACAGCTGGACTTGATCCCTACCAGTCCGGCTTCCGTATTGGGCATGGGACGGAGACCGTGCTTGTCGCCATTACAGACCAACCGCGCCGCCAGCTGGACCAGGGCGGGTCAGCCCTGCTTGTCTTGTTAGATCTGACAGCAGCGTTTGATACGGTAGATCACGCACTGTTGACCCACCGTTTAGCCGGCACCGGAGTGGGGGACCGCACTTCAATGGGTGGCCTCCTTCCTCCGGGGCCGGGGGGACAACGTGTGGAGGGGGGTGGGAGGTCTCCGGGAGGTCCCCACTTAATTGTAGGGTCCCCAGGGGGCTATCCTTTCCCCTTATTATTCAACGTCTATATGCGACCCCTGGCCCAGCTGGCCCGCGACTTTGGTCTGGAGTGTTATCAGTATGCGGATGACACCCAGCTTCTGCTGAGAATGGACGGCAGGCCGGATACCGTACCCGATTGTTTCCATCGATGCCTAGAAGCCGTGACTGGTTGGCTGCGCGCCAGCCGGCTGAAGGTGAACCCGTCGAAGACGGAGATCCTATGGCCCGGTCGCCCTGGGCTGGGTGGGTGCGGTTGCCTACCCTGGATGGCGGCGACTTAGCCCGTCATCTTTGGTTAAGAGCTTGGGTGTGCAGTTGGACTCCCTGCTGACCATGGAGGCTCAGGTCGGCGCGGTCTGCAGGGGGTCCCTCTATCACCTACGACAGGCTAGGCGACTGGCACCCTACCTGTCCAGGAACGACCTGGCTACGGTGATCAGCGACGGTCATCTCGAGACTAGACTACTGTAACGCCTCTACGTTGGCCTTCCCCTGTCGACAATCCGGAAACTCAAGCTAGTGCAGAATGCCGCCGCCGCTTGCTGACGGGGCTCGTCGGTAAGCGAGCACATCACGCCCATCCTCCGGCAGCTGCACTGGCTCCCTATTGAGTACCGAATTGTCTTCAAGGTGCTGGTATTAACCTTTAAGGCCTTGCACGGTCTAGGGCCTGCGTACCTGAGGGACCGCCTTACCCCGTATTTGCCCCCGAGATCACTGCGGTCAGAGGAACATAACCTACTGACTATACCATCAGTCCGCTCCTGCCACCTATCCGCGACTCGCCAGAGAGCTTTCTCATGGCAGCTCCAGCCTTGTGGAACTCTCTACCGGACAATACCCGAGCCATCCTGGAATTAGCCCCTTCAGAAGGGCTTGCAAGACTGTCCTCTTCGGACTGGCATTCCCTTAGGCTTCAATGGTCAGCATATTGTTAAATATGCCCTGTATTCGAATTCGTTGGACTGTGTTTTTAATCTCGTTTATGTATTTGTAGGGCTACATGTCGAGGACATGCTGCCCATGTATTCTGTTGATGTATCCCCGCCCCGAGCCTGCAGGGAGGAGCGGTATACAAAACCGAAGAAATAAATAAATAAATAAATAAATAAATAAGACAGGTGTTCAAAGAGTTCTACCAATTGCTTTATTCGGGGGGAAATATCTATGAAGAGAAAATTACAAATTACCTAGGCAAGCTGAAACTGAATAAGATAACGGAGGAACAACGTCTTAATCTGAGTAAAGATATAACAGCAGAGGAAATCAAAAAGGCAATCAAAAACTTGAGAAATGATAAGGCACCAGGACCAGATGGGTATACTGCCTGTTTCTACAAAGCGATGTCTGATGAAATAATACCTATCTTAAAGGTGATATTGAATAAGGCACTACACGAGAGAGAACTACCGGATTCTTGGAGAGTAGCGGATATAGTGATGATTCATAAAGAGGGAGCAGATCCAGAAGATATAAAGAATTATCGACCCATTTCACTGCTGAATACGGACTATAAGATTTTTGCGTCAATATTGGCTAACAGATTTAAAGTGTTCCTGCTGGAGTGGATCGATGAAGACCAGAATGGATTCCTGCCCAATAGAAATATAAAAGATAATGTGAGAGTAATTATTGATGTAATTGAATACTATGAAACAAATCATCAACAAGAACTGGCCTTGCTTTCTATGGATGCTGAGAAAGCATTCGACAATGTGAACTGGAACTTCTTCAAGTTGTTGTTAAAGGAGATCGATGTAGGATTCCAATTTCAAAATGCAATTGAGGCAATTTATCAAAAGCAAAAAGCAAAGATCTGGATAAATGGGACAGCGACAGAAGAATTCAATATTGAGAAAGGGACTAGACAAGGGTGCCCGCTCTCCCCATTGATTTTTATCTTTGCATTAGAGACTCTTCTCATGAAAATAAGGAGCAGTGAAGAATTAAAAGGATTAAAGATTGATAAGCAAACATTTAAAGTAAGGGCCTTTGCAGACGATGTGATCTGTATAGTAGAGAATCATAAAAAGAATATCTCTAAATGGTTAGAGACACTTGAAGAATATGGAGAAGTGGCTGGATTCAAATTAAATAAAAAGAAGACTAAAATTCTAACAAAGAATATGAATAAACAAGGCCAAAAAAATTTGCAAGTGTCACGATCACGGACTTACTGGCCCCTTAAACACACACACGGAGACGTACGGAAGGCTAACTACTTTATTGAATATAAAAACAGTTCCAAAGAATATAGTCCAATAGAATATGAGATAGTCCAAAAGGCTTGAAGTATCACAGTTCCAGGTATCGTAGCAAATAGGCAAAAAGCTTGGCAATGCTCCGCAACCAATGCGGATCAGGAAACAGGGCAAGGCTCCGCAACCAATGCGGATCAGGAAACAGGGCAAGGCTCCGCAACCAATGCGGATCAGGAAACAGGGCAAGGCTCCGCAACCAATGCGGATCAGGAAACAAGGCAAGGCAAGGCTTGATGACCACGGCTTAGCTTGTGGTCCCACTCCGCTTCACGCCTATTCAAATCAGACGTGGCCGGAGAACTGAGGATCCGTTCCCACGGATCCTATACTTAATCCTTCGGCCGAGGTCCCCGATGCTCTAGGCTTCTTCGTCTCCAATCCCTGCTGACGGACCTCGGCCGGTCTAGGGCCTGGGACCAATCCCTCCTGCTAGACTCGATGTTCCATCTTCTATCAAAGGTTCGACCTTGTCTCTCGGCAGCTGTGTTGCTATCTCCCTGAGAGCTTTCCTCCCTAGCCGTTTCCCATGCGCCTTCTTCCATATCTTCCTCAGGAGGCTCCTGGGAAGATCTCCCTCCCGGATGTTCATAGCTCCCGAATCGGAATCTAACTGCACCTGGTTATCTGAATCATCCCTAGGACCAAAACACATTTCTTCCCAGGCCAAGCTCTGTGGGCGAAAGAGGCCCTTATGGGAAAGCTGCCCTTCACCCCAGTCATCTAGCTCATCCTCTGAATCCTGTTCTAGCTCAGCTGGTTCTAATGCTAATGGGACCCCAGGTCCTGTCCCCTGCCCTCCAGGCACAAATGAGAACTGCTGTGCTACAGCAAGATATGACAGGAATAGAAGTTACATCGAAAATTAAATATCTGGGGATCTGGCTCTCGGCAAGGAACATGCATTTATTAAAGAATAACTACACAACTCAATGGACAAAGATGAAAGAAGAGATAGAAAAATGGAAGAAACTAAATCTCTCTCTATTAGGAAGAATCGCGGCTATTAAGATGAATTTGCTGCCGAAAATGTTGTACCTTTTTCAAAATTTACCGGTAATAAGGAATATGGATGTTATTAAAAAGTGGAAAAAAGACATAATGAGCTTTGTTTGGAAAGGCAAGAAACCGAGAATAAATTATAATGTAATGATAATGCAAAAAGAGAAGGGAGGCTTTGCCCTACCAGATTTGAAGCTTTATTATGAAGCCTGTGCACTATCATGGATCAAGGATTGGATAATATTAACTAGGAGCAAAATTTTAATTTTAGAAGGCTTTGATTTACGAAAGGGATGGCACTCCTACTTATGGTATGGAGGAATCCAAAAGGAGAAGAACTTCGGAAATCATTTCATTCGCTCCTCCCTGATAAAAGTCTGGAATAAATATAAAGAATACATGTATGTCAAGACACCGACATGGCTGTCACCCTTAGAAGCAAACCAGAGACGACTGCTGGGATGGACAGAATGGCCAAAGTATAAAGACATCATAATGAAAAAAGAAGGAATTTTTATATTAAAAACTCAAGAGGAAATTGCAAGGAAATTTAATAATGTAAGATGGCTCCACTACTTCCAGATCAGAGAATGGTTTAATATTGATAGGATTAAAGGGTTTAGTGATACTGATGGACCCTGGGATGCAATATTGAGAATGGATAAGAAGATAATATCAAAAACTTACTCCATGTTGTTGAACTGGGCGACGGAGACAGATGTAATTAAGCAATCAATGGTTAAGTGGGCACAAAATATTGGGAGGCCGATCCAATTTAAGGAATGGGAAAAAATTTGGTGTAAACATCTGAAAATTACATATGCGACTGATTTAAAAGAGAATTGGCTGAAGATGATACACCGTTGGTATATTACCCCCAAAAAACTGAGTTTAATCTATAAGAATGTAGAGAACAAATGCTGGAAGTGTAAGAAGCAGGAGGGTACCTTCTACCACACTTGGTGGACATGTCCCAAAACAAAAGAATACTGGCAAATGATACATGATGAATGCAAAAAAATATTGAAAATTGAATTTAAGATGAGGCCAGAATTATATTTGTTAGGACTGATTGAGGACGATATTTTTTTGAACGATAATATGGGAAAACTCTTTGTGTTCCTAACAACCGCAGCAAGGATAGAATTCGCAAAGATTTGGAAGCAAAACCTCATACCCGCAAAGGAGCAGTGGATATGTAAAATAATTGAAACAAAAGATATGGATGAATTAACGTATTGGTTGAGACAGAACAATGGCAAAGGCATTATAAGGACAGATTGGACCTTGATGGATGAATATTTGAAGAATATACAATAAGAAAGGAACACTGTCAGTAATAGACTAGGAAGAATAAGAGCATCGGGGATGCCTCGAATAAAAATGAGATTACTGCAATAAAGTATATAAATAGCGTGAAATGAGAATGGAAGTCAACATACCCCCTTTTCCCCATTTGACCCTTTATCTTCCCCTTCCCTGCCCTACCCATACCCATTTATTTCCCATTGTTATCATGTATGTTTTGAAAAAAATGAAAACTGTTCAATAAAAAATATTTAATTTTTTTTTATTTGGAGCATTTCAATTAAAAAATAAATCAATCATTTATATATTTAGGATGCAATGTGCTATAGTAATCTGAATATTCTGCTATGCCCTTGAGATGCTAGGATATGAACTTCTGCTCTGCTAGGGGGACCCTCTGTATGGGTTTGAGCAAAGGAAGACAATTATTAACATCCTCTGAAACAATATTGTCAGGAAATTCCATGATAGGATCATATTAGCACCATAAGTTGAAAATTATTTAAAGATACACAAACAGCAAGGGTTTATAGGGGAAGGGGGTAATTCTAGTCCATATTTAATATGAATTAAATGTACATTATTTGTCTAAAATAATGTACATTTAATTTACACTTGAGTACATTTACACTTGAGTAAATGCATTAAAATTTGGTTCCAAACAATTCTGCTGGAGATAGTTTGGCAAAGATTGACCATCTTTAGTAAAAGTTTTTCTAATAAACTTCCAAATGGAATGTTTAACCATGAGGCATGATAACTAGACCTTAATTCTTCCTTCAGACAGTTTAGATCAAGGGTGCTCATAACGTCGATCCGCGGAAGCAGAACTGATCAATTGCAGCCCTGCGCGCGGCATGCATCTTCCTATGGGCTGCCCAGCTCAGGCTGCCCCTGACGCGACTCCCTCGCTGGTGCCTCCATCCTCACTGCTGACTGCTGCCATCACAGCGTAGCCTGATGAGAAGGGAGGGAGAAGAAGGAGGGCAGCAGAGGGAAGGAGGGGCGGGTGCCCGGCCCGCACATGCACATTTGGGCCTCTCTGTTGTGCCAGGGGAAGGGTGTGGTGCTCCCGCTGAGTGTAAAAGGAGCCCGTGGAGGAGGCTTTCTGAAGAAGAGCCATGACCAAGTTGGGGAAAGTGCCCCTCCTCGGCACTGGCAATGCCACCCTCGCTGCTCTACCTGCGGGTGACGGTGCCAGTCTACCTTTGCGCTCCCAAGTGCACGCACTGCCACAACCATGGCGCGGTCTCAGCACTCAAGGGGCAGAAGCGCTTCTGCCGCTGGTGGGACTGCGCATGCGCCAAGTGCGGCCTCATCACCAAGCGGCAGTGGGTCATGGCAGCCCAAGTGGCGCTCCGGAGGCAGAAGGTGCAAGAGGAGGAGGAGGAGCAGATGCCAAGAGGTGGGATCAAGGAGCGGGGCCACCTTGGGAGCTGGGCCAGGGGGGAATCTGCACCGGGAGGTTGTTAGGAATGATGGGTGTTGAAGTCCAATACCCCTGGAAGGCCAAAGTTTGCCCATGCCTGATCTACACACCGTGGGATGAATGCAGCCTGGCCTTATTTATTTATGTTAACTTTGTGTGCTATTGTTTATATGTGAGTTTATTGATTGTACTGTTTTATTATTTGCTGCTGTATTGTTTTACTGATGTGTCATTGGACTTGGCCTCATGTAAGCCACCCTGAGTCCCTTTGGGGAGATGGTGGCGGGGTGTAATTAATATTTATTTGAATGGCCTTGCAGCTTCAAGGTCTGTCTGCTTTCATTCTGCCTATTTATTTCTGTGGAATCATGTCAGGGTGGGAGAAGGGACCCTTGTCTGGATGCATTTGATGAAGTGTCCCTTATGTTTGCGAAAAATCACGTAAATGTCTCTTATTTCTTCTATCAAAATATGTGTAATTAGATCAATTTGGCTTGGTTGTTTTATAAGTAGCTCGCATGCTGAAAAAGTGTGAGCACCCTTCTTTTAGATGAAATCCAATCTTTCTCTCTTAAGATCATAGTAAAAACGCTTGTCCTTCACAGCTTCATCAAGTTGATAAGCAATATTTTTAACAATTCTATCCTCTAGCCTTCACTGGAATTTGGCTATAAATGTCAGAATTATACCAGGATGAACAATGAAGGTGGCACGTCCCTCATGAACCTTCAGAGTATTCAAGGCTCCATAAATATATATATATCCTCAATATGCCAAGTACAGCTGAAAGCTATCATTTTTAATGTTTCAAGCAATTGCTCTTGTCTCTACCACCACAGAATTCAAAAAATGGAGATGCTCCTTTCTTTATCACATGAATCTCAGCAAACATATTTTCCTTTGATGACCGACAAATCTCAGCAGGGAAGAGATGACCACTTTAACCAGGTTACAAATCTTCATAAAACAAGGTAGATAACCAAGTGTTTTTCCTTTAATTTATGTAACTACCTTGATAAGAAGATATAGATGGAAATAATCTTTGAAGTAATGCTCTGGGATGATTGAATCATAGAATCATAGAAGAGTTGGAAGAGACATCATGGGTCATCCAGTCCAACCCCCTGCCAAGAAGCAGGAAAATTGCATTCAAAGCACCCCTGACAGATGGCCATCAAGCCTCTGTTTAAAAGCTTCCAAAGAAGGAGCCTCCACCACACTCCGGGGCAGAGAGTTCCACTGCTGAACAGCTCTCACAGTCAGGAAGTTCTTCCTAATGTTCAGATGGAGTCTCCTTTTTTGTAGTTTGAAGCCATTGTTCCACGTCCTACTCTCCAAAACAGGAGAAAACAAGCTTGCTCCCTCCTCCCTATGACTTCCTCTCACATATTTATACATGGCTATCATGTCTCCTCTCAGCCTTCTCTTCTTAAGGCTAAACATGCCCAGTTCTTTGAGCCGCTCCTCATAGGGCTTGTTTTCCAGACCCTTGATCGTTTTAGTCACCCTCTTCTGGACACTTTCCAGCTTGTCAATATCTCCTTTCAATTGTGGTGCCCAGAATTGGACACAATATTCCAGCTGTGGTATAACCAAGGCAGAATAGAGGGGTAGCATGACTTCCCTGGACCTCGACACTATACTCCTATTGATGCAGGCCAAAATCCCATTGGCTTTTTTTTTTTGCCACTGCATCACATTGTTGGCTCATGTTTAACTTGTTGTCCACGAGGACCCCAAGATCTTTTCCACATGTACTGCTCTCAAGCCACGCATCCCCCATTCTGTATCTTTGCATTTGATTGCCAGAAGGTCATGGGGGACCTTGTCAAAGGCTTTACTGAAATCCAGGTATGTTATGTCCACAGTATTCCCCGCATTTACCCAGCTTGTAACTCTATCGAAAAAGAGATCAGATTAGTCTGGCATGACTTGTTTTTGATAAATCCGTGACTACTAGCAATGTATCTACAGTAAGTGTTTGCAGTCCACTTCCTTAACAATCTTTTCCAGAATCTTGACACAGTATGTCCCTCAAAACAGATGGATTTTTTTTACTTTGATTTATTTTTATTTTCTACATATGTTGCAAAAAAAATGTATCTGGACTAGCATAGTTATATGAAATAGTATACTTTAACAGGCTATAATTAGGAGCCAAATTTGTATGCACTTGGTAATGGGTATCAAGCTGTATTTCAGACCAGACCCCCACCCCCACCCCGCAATGAACCCCTTTTGGATTTTCACAGTGCATCTCACTTTCCCACCCCCAGTGCAGTGTGAGCCTTGCTGGTCATTTTAGGACTAATTAGGGATTTTCTTCTCTTTACCTGATTTTTGCCTACCATACTGTATCTGTGGGATTTTGATTATTGGCTGCCAGTGGCATTAATAGACACATTATCACTAGCAGCTAACATAGAGATAATATACACTTTTGGTGTATACTCTGACACCCACCTGGTGAAGAGTAGGGAGTCTAAAACAGGCTCCTTAGGCCCTTGGATCCAGATGATAGTAAAGAATTCCAACCTTGAGCTGGATTTGGGGTTTTTTTCTCTCTCATAAAAATTTGGAATTTGGAGTGGGGGAAAACTGTCTTGAGTTTGCATTCCAGTAAATGGCCATCTTGGGTGAGCAACCTAAAGCACGAGATTCGCCTTGTAGAGAAATATTTTCCCCTAGGGAAGACCAAGAACGAGAACTAGAACTAGTCACAAGTTGACACCTGGCCTGAGCAGGACCTAGATCAGTATTCTCCTTCCTATTTTGCTTATCCTCAGGTACAACTCAATTCAATAGTTTATAGGTCAAATAAGATGGTCTTTGTTTAACCCAATTTTCTGTTATTTCATTATTGGTCATCAATCATGATCATAAATGTAACATTACTACAGCACTATCAATGCAAATTCCAGTCGATCTTTTTCTATTTCAGATGTTTTCTCCCAACTCAAGAAAATATAATTTAGAGACCAGGTCAAACTACAGTATATATCGTGCATAGACAAGTAAAGTCCAATTTGCTTCACTGGCCATATCATCACAAACAAAAAGAGGAGGAAAACCAGCAAAATAACTTGATGTAGTGTTCCAGTACATTACATGTGATTCAAGAAACTGCACTTTGCAAAATCAAATACAAAAGCTGAAACAAAACCAAAAGCACAAAAGGTTCACAGTGTTTTTTAAAATTCATTTCATGTGATCTTGATTCAAACTTTACATAAATCAACAGGGTAGAAAAATGCCCTTGTTTGGTGCTGTTGCACATATATAACCAACTGATGAATCTACTGTCCATCCTCTGTAATATACATGAATCCATATTTAATTATTTTTTTCAGATCTCACATTACTACCTTGAGAAGATTATTAAGAATAAGAAGTATTGTTAAAAAAACCCAAACAAACCAATAATTACTGTGTATTCATCTTAGCCCACTACTTAGCCTAAATATTTACATACAATCATCTTCTGCCTTTATTTCTAACTAGAATAGTTTCCAATTAATTAGCATGCTAGGATCAGCCAGAAAAATACATTTTGTTTTCCTTCCAAAAAGTGCTCAAAATCCAATGGCATCAAGAGATTGTGATGTTAAATGAAGTGTGGGACATAGAGAGAGAGGGGGTGGGGAGAGTTCAGAACTGTATGTGTTGGAAAATCTATGACAATCCTGTTTTAGATGCAGCACGGACTGGAAAATAAATCCAAAAGACTGCAAGGAAGAGACAGACACGTTTTGAACCTATATTCCCATCTTAGGATATCCCGAAAAAATGTTATTTTTAGCCTTTTTAATAGACACATATCCCTACCTTCTTGCCCTCCTCCTTCTTTGGAACAAGTTCAAAATAGCCATCCTGTGAGAAAATGGCAAAGGCAGTTGCTTGATTTCCTCTTCAGAAAAAACCCATTATGCCCATTTTTCTGGGAATGGCATGAAACAATGTGAGATCACTTTAAGGTACCAACCTCTGACGTCCCTGAAGATAGGCTGGGAAAGGGGATGAGAACACCAATCAGACGGGCCAGATATTCCAAAATGTAGGTCTGTTCTGTCTAAGTCTGCCAAGATCACCTGCTGTGCTGTTTTACACACTAGGTTTTTAATGTTTCCTGTAATATTTATTGTGTTTTCTTTGTTAGACCCAACAACAAATATCCGGTGCTTGCATTAGGTGATAATAAATAAATAAATAAATAAAGAAACTTTAAAATCTGAACTGAAGATGTGGGAATATTCCAATGAACAGATTAAATGCCCTAAGACAATCTCTAGGTGAGTACATGGATGGGAGTCAGTTGATTGTGATACAACAGAGGAAAGAACTGTCAAAATCACTTCTGAATATTCCTTCTCTAAGACAACTCTATGAAATTCATGGGGTCATGATGTGAAGGTACACATGCAGACATTCATTCTTTCTTCTTCTTTTGGAGGGGTGTGTGTGTGTGAAAGAAAATGGGAAAGAGACTTTGCAATCTTTTCAGAGGTCCTTTCTTCAATAGTTCTTGAGACAAAGAAGTGCCCTGAGAAGAATCACACAATTACTTACATGCTTATATATATATATATATATATATATATATATATATATATATATATATATTACTTTAGCTTTCTTAGGGAGCATCCAGACAGCTTGCAAAATGTGCGAGCTCACAAATTTTTGGCTGTGGCATACAATGTACTGTGTGGATTGGGCCCAGGGATCACATCACATGAGTTCCAGCCCCAGCTGTCTTGGAATTTTTGAGTCCCCCGGATTTAAAATATTCTCTCAGAATCTCTAGGTCCTCCAGAATGACTCTATAATCAACTTCCTCAATTCATGCTATAGAACCTAGAGATTTCTACAGAGAACACAATGTCTAAGTCTCCCAAAGTGATTATGTGACCAGCTTCCAGCAGAAGTTGACCATCAAATAGTGTTGGAAGGCCTAGAAATTCTAAGACAGGTGTTCTCTAAGGTCAAAAAATAGCTATTATTTATTCAATGTTTTTCTTTTTTATGGTGGTCCTATGTCTATAACCCCGTTGAATTTTGGTGACTGGCTGTAGATATGATGTACAAGACCACTTTGTAATGCCCAATAAGTATTGGTAATCTCTGAACTGGAAAATCATTTTAGATTAGTTTTGGATAATGTGAAACTTTAGGATGTTACAGAATCATGATGCAAAAAGGGTAATATTTTATTCTTATACAATACTGCATTTCTCATTGAGACGTAGGGCATTATTTTACTTTATACAGCTATCTTCTCAGACAGTAAAAAATATCCTTAGTAAAATGGAGAGGGTGTGGCAATAAAAGTAGCTCTTTGAGACATGTGAACATAAATTAAAGAGTTATGAAATCAAAGAAAACAGACACATAAACAACACACAAACATGATGCTATATGTGTATTTCATATATCCTTATCCCAGTATAACTCAGGGTGGGAAATAACAGGAAAAATAACAAAGAGGCAGCATAGATAAGTATATTAATACCCTTTCTATGACCTCAGAACCATTTTTAAACCAATTTCTTCTTCTGCCACTTTATAACAATAAAAAGGTAATGAACTCTGTAAGGAAAATATAGTACCCTATTGGAATTCAGCACAAAATAGCTGGTAGCAATTCTCAGGATTCCACAAAAGTATATGTAGGCTTTTGATTCATCATAAATGTATTGCTCTCTGATACTAACTGCCTAATAGTAAATTCCACCAGAAGGTAATGATTTCAGGGAATATAAATGGTCCATTAAGATGAAGGGCTCAGTATTCTATGATTATAGATATATACATTTGTAATCTCTGAATAATGTATATCAAACAACAATAATTTTTGTGACAAATTATTGCCAAAACTTCTTCATATAATGTCAGTGTTCAAGCATGATAATAGACAATGGGGAAAAGGATAAGAAAAATGAAAGCGTAGGCACTGAAAAATGGAAATATGCATGATACAAAAATTGATGCATTAAGTACACAGGGTGTGATCCAACAATAGTTAGTTACACCTCCATCCCATTGGAAGAAAACAAAGTCTCTTAGTTATTTAAGTTACTTAAAGTTATTATTTCAGGTCCTTACTTTGGTCCTCATGGAAACCACCCATTCAACTTTCACATACTAGGTTGATAAAGAGGATTTATCTTGATATGTGATGTGGTTTGGTGAGTATAAGGTGTTACAAACTTCTATGAAGGAGCTATAAAATGGCCCTGTGCTAGGCTAGGAATTCAGCATTTTTTGTACTGTTACAACAAAACTCATAAAACCAGTCACAGTGTTATCAGAGTATTACAACTGAGTAGTATGGAAGTGATCAGTTTGTGATGTGGTAGAGTTCTGAGGATTTGTCACGATGCACGGACTTGACCGGCCCCTTAATCACACACACAGAGACGGACTGAAGGCTAACTACTTTATTAGGTATATAGAAACAGTTCAAAGGAAGTATTGTCCATAAGAATATTAAAAGCAATCCAAAAGCTGTAGCAATGAAAAGTCCAAAAGCAACTTGGCAAAATAATCCCAAAGGCTTGGCAAGGCTCCGCAAGCAGTGCGGAATCAGGAACAAAACAAGGTACAAAGTACAAGGTACAAGGCAAGGCTTGGTTCCGAGAACCCACTTCGCTACACGTCTACTCAGAAGAGCACTGGGGATTTGTTCCCACGGCTCCTATACTTAATCTTTCGGCTGAGGTCCCCTTCGATCTAGGCTTCTTCGTCTTCAGTCTCTATTGTTGGACCTCGGCCTGTCTAGGCTGTGGTACCATCCCCTTCTACTGGACTCGATGCTTTGTCTCCTATCAAAGGGTCGGCCTTGTCTCCCAGCACCTGGGTCACAATCTGCATGAGAGCTCTCCTCCCTAGAATCTTCCCAGCCGCTCTCTTCCATGTTTTCACTCACAAAGTCCTGCGAGCCTCTCCCCCCCGGCCGTTGATAACTTTCGTTATCACCGCTTTCTATTTGCACCTGGTTATCATCTATGTCTTCATAGGGGTCAGGCCAACCTTCATCCCAAGCCAAGCTTTCGGTGGGAGAAAGAGGCCCGGTGAAGGGAAGCTCTCCTTCGGGTAACCCTTCCAAATCCCCTTCAGAATCTATCTCTGCTGGTACAGGCCCTAATGCTAATGGAACCCCCGGTCCTGTTCCCTGCCCCCCAGGCACGAACGAGAACTGCTGTGCTACAGGATTTTTCTAGGGATTTAGTGCCTGCCTGAGCATATGCTGCTTTTGGGTTGTAGGGGGATGCTTAGAAAGGATGGTAAAATAAGGACTCAATAAAGATAAATTTTCAGTTTTGCTTTGTAGAACTAAACAAGGCAATGAAAATTGACCTAGGAAAATGGGATTCAGTTGTATTCTAGCCAATTTCAACTGCATGGGATGTATGCTTTCATACAATGGAAACGAAAATAGCTGCCTCCAGAATCACTTACTGAACATGTGTGAAAAACAAAACACAATTATTATTATTATTATTATTATTATTATTATTATTATTTATAGACCACCCTCTCTCCCCAACTCAGGCCAGTTTAAGGTAAACATTCACTGCCCAACTCAAATACAAACATTTTAAAAATAAACAGAATAATACAAAAATAATAACCATAAACTTGTGACAAAAGAGAAATTAACACCAAAATGAGGAGCACATATGAATAAAAAAATATACCTAATTATACTAATTACATAAATTAACCATTTATACATAAAGCCTAGAAAAGCAATTAAAATACATTAAAATGAATATCAAGGTTGTTCTTCTCATGTATGAAGAAAGAAACTGTTACTATTTCAGGCCACTGGTTGTTTTATGATGCTGTTTTAAGAATTTTGATATGTTATATTTTAACTATGTTGATCGGGCTTATCCCCATGTAAGCTGTCCCAAGTCCCTTTGGGGCTATGGAGGTGGGATACAAAAATAAAGTTATTATTATTATAAAAAGGATAAGTAAGGTAGTCTGTCTGATCTGTTCCCTCTATGAACCATCAAGGAGGTTAAGATTTTCTGGGGAGGCCCTGTTCTTGGTCCCACTTGCTTCGCTAGTGTGGTTGGTGGGGACAAGAGACAGGGCCTTCTCAGAGGTGGCTCCTCTTCTTTGGAACTCTCTCCCCAGTGAGATTAGATCAATGCTCACCCACCCTTTTAGACGTTAGAAAGAGAACAAAGACACGGTTATGGAACCAAGCTTTTGACTAGTGAAGTAACGCAATACAAGAAGCAAATATGGAATATGTGCAATTGACATTTTGAATGGCCCGGTTTACGCACTTGGATCATATGATTTAAATGTTTTTATTAGGTGTTTTAATTCTTATATTTTATGTTTTAAATGTATCTTTATTGTATCTTATGATGAATTGTCCCATTGATTTTATACTTTCTTATGGTGTTGATTGTAATTTGGTGTACATTTTTAAGGCATTGAATTTTGACACTATTTCATTGTAAACTTCTTTGGGTCCACCCAGGGGTGAGAAAAATGGTATATAAATACTGTAAATAAAATAAATAAATAAATAAATAAATGACTAGCTATTCTAATATGTTGAATAATCATAGGTCTCTAGGGATGTATATACACTGCAGAATTAATGCAGTTTGACACCACTTTTCCTGCCATAACTCAATGTGACAGAAATCTGAGAGTTGTAGTTTGCTGAGGCTTCCACACACTTTGGTAGAGAAGACTCAAGGCCTTGTAAAACAGCAGCCTTCATGATTCCATAGCATTGAGCCATCACATTTTAAGTGATGCCAATGTGCATTAATTCTACGGTGTAGTTGCATTGTAGGTTTCAGCACCAAAATGGAGCTCATACAAATAGTGGGGGGTACTGAGAAAAAAACAAAAAAAAATCATTTTGTGGTGCATTTTGGATGAAGCTCTCGGGTAGTCTCCAGAAGAATGCCTACCTTAGTTATTTCCTCTCTCATGTGCATAATCGCAATTTTGAATTTAAAAATGGCTGAAACCTATTGAACACTACTTTTGATGGAGATGGTACATATTCCTACCTTTGCATATTATTTCTACATCAGGTACTAACGTTTCTGTTATTTAAAAAAGCCTATAAACCAATCTACTTTGTTCGCTGAGAAATATCTGGACAGCAGAGGTGTCAAATTCACCTTCGGCAAGAGCCACATCAGTTTTATGGTTGTCTTCAAAGGACCGTTTGTGACTGACAGTAAGACTGTACAAATGTTACCCTGGAATTGAAAGCCCCATGGGCCATACAAAATGATGTGGTGGGCTGGATTCGACCTACGGGTCTTGCATTTGACATATGTGCTGTACTGGATTGTTGATGTCCCATTCAGTACAAGCTTTCCAGGCCTCAAGAAATATCCCTTCTAATTTGTTGTCTAATTCACAAAAGGAAAAACACTTTACATATTCCCCAAATGGTACTGTAATAGTTCATCAGAGGAACTGCTTATATTTTTGTCAGGTAAAAAAACCCATGTGCATACAAATAGCTTTATTATTTGAATACACATCCCCAACTATTTTTGTCAGCTGCTCAATAACATTTTGTTTTGTATGCATGAAACCTACACACCAAATTAATTAAATTTGTTTGTTGATCATCTCAAACAGAGTGCCTATAAGTTTGTTGCTAAATGGAAACACCATAATAATGCATTACCATACCTATAATCCAGTAGAAGAATCCCTCTGGGGTGGTTACTTTCCTTAGAAGAAAAAAATAATCAAATGGCCTAACTCTCTGTGCCCTCACAGTTTGGTGGTGATGAATATATTATGTATGTATGTATGTATGTATGTATTTATTTTATCACATTTCTATACCGCCCCTCTCAGCCCAAAGGCAACTCAGGGTGGTTTACACAAGGCAATCTCTACCCTCCAATCAAAACACGAGCAAAACAAACCAAAAATAACCATTGAACATAACAATTAGCAATTAAAACATACAATTACAGTCTCGGCATCACGTTGAAATCACTTTCCGTCACATCGTCATTCCATATATCTAATTAAACCATTATATTTCACCAGCAAATGCCTGCTCAAACAGCCAGGTCTTGACTTTCTTGCGAAATGTCAGAAGGGAGGGTGCTGATCTAATGTCACTAGGGAGGGCGTTCCAAAGCCAAGGAACCACCACTGAAAAGGCCCTGTCTCTCGTCCCCGCCAATCGCGCCTGCAAAGAAGGCAGGACCGAGAGCAGGGCCTCTCCGGATGATCTTAAACACTCAATGGTTCATAGGGAGAGATGCGTTCGGAGAGGTATTATACCCAGCAGTTTTTCCATCACTAGACTTTTGCAGGTAATAATGTGATCTACCGTGTTTCCCCAAAAATTAGACACTGACTTATATTTATTTTTCCTCCAGAAGACACACTATGGTGTATTTTCAGGGGATGTTTTATTTTTATTAAGTGTGGTACAACAATCTGCATTTATGGGATGTTCTCTCTGGGCTCAGTAGCAGACTACTTGCTGAAGCTTTCCCCCTATCCCCTGGTGCTTGTGTGCGGTGAGAGAGACCCACAGACTGTTTCTGGTCAGTGCTGTGGAGCAGCAGCTTTACTGGTGTTTGTGTGGGGTGAGAGAGACCCACAGAGTGTTGCTGGTTGGTGCTGGAAGAGAGAGATCCACAGTTGTGGTGTTTCAGCCTGGTGCTCATGCGCATGCTAGGGATGATGGGAATGTTCCTGAAAATGCTGATGATGGAATTGTTCCTGCAAATGCTGATGATGGGATACTTAATGAGAATTCTGAGATGCAAAGTGACCTTTCAGATGAGGCTTGCTTTCTTGGGAACAGTTCTCTTCCCAGGGCTTCATTAGATGAGAATTCTTGTGTTCAGGACTCTGAAGCTCTTGATGTTGATAACGGGACACCTTGGAATTTTAATGAGCTTACATTTAACCGCCGAGAAAGCATTCGGCAATCTAGGCAGGGTGCCAGCCTGCGACGTAGCAAACCGAAACTGATTTGTCCTTATTAGAGCTTGCTTAGGAAATTGTCTTTTAGATTCCAGGCTTCGTTTAGAATACCATGCCAGATCCTGTCTTGCGCCCAAGCTCCTGATTTTGCCTAGGCCTTTGTGCACGTTTTGCTCTTATAGCTGACTTGTATTACTCATGGGATGTTGTGGTACAGAAACGGCCGTGGCTGAGTCCAGGAGTTAGAAGATAACAAAAGTTTATTTAAACATCAAATGGGTGTTGGAATAACAAAAAACAGCCTATCTTCAGCTGTACAAAAACCCCAATAACCCCAGGAAACCCCAAACCCACAAATGCGGAGACGAAAAGAACTCAAAACCCCACAGCAGACGTCCTTCTGCGGCGTTCAGTCACAGGGATGTCCATAAGGCGGAATCCAACATCAATCCAGGGATCATAGGACAGGAGACAAACACACAGGAAAGGAGGAGACATTCCAGAGTTGACAGGAGCCAAGTATACAGAAAACACATAATTCACAGCCCCCCATAAAACACAGCATCTTCCTCCCTCCATGTAATACTATACCAAACACTCTGTAGCAGGAAACTCACAGCAGTCACAGTGAAGGTCAAGAGGTACATGGCAGCAGCTAAACACAAAAAGCAGACATGAATCCCAACCCCCCCCACCTTTTCCCAATATCAGCTAGAGCTGCCATAGCAGCTCTCCCAAGGAACAAAGTGGATAAAGAACCCAATAACTCACGAGTAATCTGGAAACCAGGAACCAAGACACAGGAACACAGGATACACGAACCAGAATAACAACTCCTTGACTACCATGAGGGTCAAGCCAAATACTCACTTCTTATATAGCACTATCAATCAGATTCATCAGAGAACCCGCCCTGCTCCAAAGCAGCAGCATTCCCATTCCCTGCAGCTGTTGTACCATGTTCAGATATCCAACCCAGCCACAGCTCTTCTTGGCTTAAAGTTTCTGAATGAGAAGATGGCCAGTCCTGATCCGTCTGGATCCCCAGAAATGTACTGTCCCCCGAGTCCGCATTGCATACATCTCTCACTTCCTGCACCAATGCTGAATCACTTTCTTCTGACTGTAATTCTGCATTCCCTGGAAACCCTTCAAATGTATCAGACTCAGAAGGATCCCTAAGTAGATGCTGAATCTTTCTCCTCTGTTCTCTGTCTGAGTCAAGGCTTGAGGCACTAGCCACTCTCTTTACCCCAGCTGTAGGAGCCTGATCATCCAGAGCCGCGCCCCAAACTGAGCTACTGCTTGATGTTACTGCCTCAGCACCTTCCTCCATGCTACTACCTGTAGTAACTGGAGGCTCATTTACAACATGGGATTTTCATCAAGCATTTTACCTTTGCCTTTGGATTTTGGGACTATTTGAACTGTGTGTTTTACCTTGGATATATTCTACTATTGATCTTCTTTTAACCCTTTTGTTGGACACTATATTTGTTTTCAATAAAAGCGTATTATTCAGAGACTGTCTGTTGTGTGTGTGACTAGGGGGTGCTCCGTGTCTGAAGTGCAACAACAGTGCTGAGTATAATGGCAGCCACAGTTTTACTTCTTCCCCCTGAGCAGAGCGTCCTGCTCTTCACTTCAATGAGGAGACTTTTACTTTCACTTTCTATGTCTCCTTCTATGCCTCAGCTTGTAGCACGCACAGAACAACCAGGACCTGACAGGGGGAGCTGACCTTGTATGCTTCATAACCATACCTATTGCTATGTCTTATTTTCAGGGTATGGCTTATATTACGCAGATGCTTAGAAATCCTCCTATGCTTTATTTTATGAGTATGTCTTATTTTTGTGGAAACAGGGTATACACCCTGATTGTATATGGAGTTAGGATCCAAAAAAATAAGATAAAATTCTTCAAACAGCACAATCCTGGTCCTCACATATAGTCAGCTTCAGCTCTAGGCTTTGCAGGAGCAGCAAGCATTTACATATAAGCTTGTCATTGAACATTCAAGCAAGCACACTTGAACTCTCTTCTTTATATTAAATATACACTAATTTCAAAGATTTTAAAAGCTATATTATGAATGTCAGCATTATTAACACTAGTGATATTGTAGTGGATGTTTCAGAGCTTTTGAAAAGGTTACCGCAAAGTCAACGCAATGCAAAAGATATTAAAATGATATTTTAACAGGACAGTTAAGAGTATGTCTGAGCAGCAGAGAGAAATGTTATGTAAAATTGACTGTGCTGTTTTGTCAAAGTTTAAGTCAGCCTTTTCCTTAACAACAGGAGTAAGTAGTTTAATTCAATTTCATGTAGGTTTTCTTCCTGTCAGATAATTGCCTGTTTTCACTACATGGGCATCAATGAGAGGAAGAACTGTCAAAGCCCTAAATGCATCACCCAAGCTGGCCCAGTGATTTGAGTCACAAAATACTAAGTGGGGTAATAATGTTGATAGTAAATTCAATTATAGGAGAAAACACTCCGCATAATGCATGTAGAGCTGATGCACAACTTCCAGTAACTTGAATGGTTGCACTGCAAAGAATTCCCACCGAAGCCTCCCAGAATTATTATCCTAAATAAATAAAATATTGGTGCATTAATAAGACTCATACCCTACAAAATACAATGTTGTGCAAAAATTTGGAAATCAGTATAAGAGAAACTGGGCAAGTTATGGTAAGAATATTTTATCACAATTGGAGAGTGTTCAACCATGCCAGTTTATGAGAGCCGGCATTTCTTGGCAAGTGTGTCTCACATCTAGTCCAAAATATCAGGACATATTATTTGATTGGGCACAGTGAGATATATACTGAACACACTGGCTTTTAAAAGCTTTTTCTCTCTACTGTAATTAGCTTTTTAAAAGCTTTTTCTCTGCTGTAATGAGCCAGGGTACAAATGACAGGAACCATGAGAAAGGGAGACAATCATGTCATGTAGGACTGACTATATACTTCAGCAAGGCCTGTGATCTCTCATGTTCCATTTCAAGAGCATGTTTGTATGACAAACATGTGCTTGTAGACATTTTATTTACTGATCTATTTCTTTTGTAATATTTATTACTTGTTTCTTTGCCTGAGGCTATGTCCCATAATTGGTTAAACAGTGTTGAATTTTATTTCATTTACCTCCTGGAAATTAAAAGTGAACAGCTCCAAAAATGCATATTTAATCATTTTAAACATGTGCACGGATAGCTTTTTGCTTATGGTAGATATTTCTCTTTAAAACTCTATCACTTTCTTATTTTCCTGCCCACATCACCAATTCTCAAATAGAGACTAACAATAATAGGGTGCTATTGTTTAAAATGAAAATATGTGGTTGATTATTTATATTTAGTATCAATTGACCATTGTGGCATGCTTAGATTTGCCAAAAAAAGGGGGGGTATGTGGAGATTTGTGCACAAACCCCCAGATATGTCTTATAACAGATGCTACTGCTCGTTTTCTCTGTAAAGCCATGAAACTAAGATCTGATTACATAGATGCAATTGGAATAAATTGTGTTGGAGATGAGGACCTGTGAATTGTTACCACCTCCCTTAGAATCCCTCCTGCTGGGCAAAACAGGGGTTTCATTGATGTAATGGTCTAGAATTCTCCTCAGATTGTTTTTAGAATCATTGCAATGTGTCTGTGTTCTGTGTGTATTTGATATGGCTTCTAGCTAATCAATAAAATTGTTGTTGTTGTCTTATAAGTTCACTTTCTGCTTTGGGGTAAAATAATCTTTCCTGGACCTGAAATAGTGTAGTGAAAAAAACGCTGAATACTAAGTGGGCACTGGAGGTATTTTGAGTTGAAAGAAAGACATAATCATTTGAGCTTTGGGAAGGTTTGTCATTCCCAGACTGTTGCAACATTAGGATATCTAAGAGGGGTGACCCTATTGTCCTAAACTCTATAGCTTTCATAACCAGTGCTTCCTCTTTCCTCTTACCACACCACCTACAGAGTCCCGTCCCCCATCTCACACAGAAAATGCTTCTGTGCAACCTCACAGAGCAAGCCTTACCACCCCTCCAAAAAAAATCTAAATGTCTTGGTATTACTTAAAAGGGTCTGTTTTTAATTAAGTATTCCTTAATCACAAGACATATAATTGAAATATATGGGGGTAAATGTTAATAGGAGAGTGAGTGAAAGTGTGTGATTTTTTTTTGCCCAATTTGAATTTTGTCATGCCCATTTTGATGAGAGGCACACCAATCACTGACAAATTTTGTCCTTCACATTGAGTGAATTTTAATTTTGTTTTTCCAGTGAACACAAACAACAATAAGAACTAACCACATTGTTTTTTTCAGGTGATTTATTTTTTTTATCTTAAAATAACCAATGTTGAAATCTGTACAAACAAATCATAACAGTAAACGAAGAAATAATAGAGGAAATTTTCCAAACATGGAGGATCGACATGGAAATTGAGAGGGAAGACAACCAAAGGGAAATAAATAATATAGCAAAAGAAAAGTATAATGTATTAAAGGAAGCAAGAAGGAAAATTTTACAAAAATGGTACAGAATTCCTACACAACTTTAACGTTGTTTATTTAACCAGGGATAAAGGATAGGTGTTGGCATGGTTGTGAACAAAGAGGGGTGTTTAATCATTTGATATGGGAATGTGATTGAATGCAAGAATACTGAAGAATTTTTGAAGGAGAAATCAATAGAATGTCAAATTTACAAATATTAATAGTTAATAGCAATGCATGGATAACAGGAGTAAAGAATATACAAAAAGAAAAATAGGTTGACAAAATAATAGCATGTGCATAAATTGTTTTAGTGAGGGGTTGGAAAGATCAAACAAAACGGACGTTGACTAATTGGTATAAATATATAGTTACAACATGTTAAATGTGGAAATAACAAATTGCAAATGGACTAATATAGATGAAATTGGAAAGGTTATAATAACTATGAGGATGTGGGAATTATTTAGAGAATGTGCTAAGATGTGGAAGAGAAAAAATTAAGACTGAGATTTATATTTCACATGTAACTTCTGCAGTTTGCTGTATAGATTGCATGTACAAGGAGGGGAGGATTGGAGTAGGATAGAACAAAAAACTCAATTAAAAAATAATCAATGTCTGTTCTTAAAATTCTAAAACTTGGTGGAATGTCATCCACACTTTTGTCAAGGGTTCTTCTCAATATCTTCTCTGGCACAAAGGTGACATGGAACTGTCTATATGTGAATGTTTTGCTGTTGCCCACAATGAACTATTTTCAAGACATAATTGTGCAAGATTGGCTTTAAAAAGATTACCCAGAACCAATCTTACTGTTTTGACATGTTGGAAGCTTTCTCCAAGGGGCCTGAAGATGCAGCCAGGTTCCTCCGGTAAATTTAGAGGGAAAACTGTGGGTGGGGTGGGGGTGGGGGGTGGATAGATGCCCTCCTGGATTAATCTCTGAGCAGCCAAGTTTTTGACTTGGCTTTGGCACACAACCAGTCATAGTTATGCTGCTCTATGATCATTGCAAAAAAAAAGGCAGAGGGAGAGCAGGAGATTTTTTAAAACAATGACATTCAATTAAGGTAGGAAAAGTGTGCATTGTGTTACAGTGTTCAAATTCTATATGATCGATAAGTTCCCTTTGGGTGTCCTGGGAGGGCATGTAGCCATTCATCCTCTTCAAAATCCAGTTCCTCTCAGAATTTTGGCCTGTCTGGAAGAGCCCTAAGTCTTGAATCATAAATAGCTTTCAAAACTATGTGTTTCCAAAGACTTAAGAACACAAGAAGAGCCATGCTGAATCGGACCTCAGTCCATCTAGTCCAGCATTCTGTATCACACAGTGGCCCACCAGTTGTACACGGGGATCTCGAGCAGAAGGGAGGGCAAAACCCTGACCTGCTCCCGACCCCCCACAACCAGTACCCAGGGAAATCCTGCCTACCTCAACCAACTCCGAGGTGGCACTTGAATGTCCTTGAGAAAAAGTGTGTGTGTATATATATATTCAAGAAGAAATTCAGTGAAGAATTGTATCTTTGCTACAAGTCTTCAAGAGTTCCAATGTTTATTTCACATGTATGATAATTTCTGGATTTGCCCCAAACATGAGTATATCATTTGCAAAAATACTGATCAGATGTTTCTAATCACCTATTTTACTTCCTCTGAATGACATTGGCCTAATCATTACATCAGCCACCAAAAATCTTGTGAGTGCTTAAACCCTTGACAAAGGGCCATTTCTAAAGATGATTCATTTATTGGTTGCTCATGATATCTTAGTTTTGATTTGCTTATTTTTACTTCTTTGTTTGCTTTAAGTCTCCTCCAACATCTCTGGGATTTCTCTTCGATGCTTGCTGTTTGATCTTCTCTTTATATCTTCTATTTCCTTGTGATGAGATTCTTACTAAACAAGTGATTAAAGTAAGACTTTGACCCTGAATACCAATTTTTTAAGCATCAAAGGAAGTAGTTCACTTTTACTTTGTAGAACACGTTGTTGTTTCACTGAGTAATAAGGAAAGAACAAAAATAATATTATGATACTAGAGGTTTGAAAGCCTGCGGTCTATAATGAACTATGTTAGATTGAAATCTAAAACAGTAAAAATTGTCTCATTTGAGTTTCAACTCAGATCTATTTTGGTACACACACACACACAAATGGATGTTATTAATATCAACATGAACACAAAACACAGAGGAATGAAATGTTTGGGGAATCCTGTTAGTCTTAAACCTGGTTGTATTTTGTTCACTTTCCAACATATGATTATAGAGTTGGAAGCAACCACATAGTCCAGCCCCCTGCCATGCAAAAAAAGCATAACCAAAGCACCCCAGACTGCAATTCGATCTCTGTTTAAAAGCCTTTAAAGAAGGAGCCTCTACTGTACTTCCAGGCAGCAAGTTCCACTATTGAAAAGTTCTTATGATCAGAGAGGTCTTTCTAATGTTCAGGTGGAATCTTCTTTCCTGTATTGACTGTAACTGCTTACTGACTGTGAGTCACCCCGAGCCACTTGGAAGGGGTGACCAAGAAATCCAAATAATAAATAAATAAATAATTTGAACCAATTTCTCTGAGTAGTAATCTTCAGGGCAGCAGAAAACAACTCTGCTCCACCTTAATAATAATAATAATAATAATCTTTATTTGTAATCCGCTCCCTCTCCCCGATGGGGGCTCGGGGCGGCACATATGAGGCCAAGCCCAAACAACAACAAATACAATAAGAAATCAAACATCAACAATAAATGCAATTAAAGAAAAAATACATACATATAAATAAAGAAATTATTATTATTATACAACTGAATATCTAAAATCACAGACAGGGTGGGCCACAGGTACACAGAGAAAATGTTAAAAACTCGGAGTGAGGTAAACAGAGTAGCATCCTTTGGGGGGGGGATGGACCAGAACTGGGGGCATTGAAGAAAGCAATGGAGGAAATTAAATAACTACTCTCCAAAGGCACAGCGGAAAAGCCCGGTTTTCAGGTGTTTTTTAAAGCTTCCCTATGATAGCTTTTCAAAAATTTAAACATGGTGATCATGTCTCTTCTCAACCTTCTCTTCTGCAGGCTAAATATACCAAGCTCTTTAAGCTGCTCCTGATAGGGCATGGTGTCGAGACCTTTGATCATTTCAGTCACCCTCTTCTGGACATGTTCCAGCTTGTCAATATCTCTCTTAAATGGTGGTGCCCAGAATTGGACACAGTATTCCAGGTGAGGTCTGACCAAAGCAGAATAGAAGGTCACCTTGATCTTGATCTTATATTGCAAAAGGCCAAAGTCCCACGACTTTTTAAGCTGCTGCATCACATTATGGGCTCATGTTCAGCTTGTTGTCTATGACAACACAGCTGTATAAAATCTACATTGAGCTGGATTATAGGGCAGTGTGGACTCGGATAATCCAGTTCAGAGCAGATATTGTGGATTATGTGCCTTGATATTCTGGGTCATATGGCTGTGTGGAAGGGCCCTCAGATCCTAAGATCACTTTCACATGTACTATTGTCACCTATTCTGTATCTGTGCATTTCATTTTTTCTGCCTAAGTGAAGCATCCTACATTTATCCTTGTTGAAATCCATTTTGTTAGTTTTGTCCCAGCTTTCTAATCTGTTAATGGTATTGAGTAGAATTATGCTTATCTATCTTCCTTTTCTTCTTTGGATTTCCAGCTAAAGTATTAAAGCAACTCATTATTCATTTTGGAAGAATGATTGCTTTGTGACATTTTTATTCAGGGAAAGTTACAATATGAAATTTTGGCTGACTTTTCCCAGCAATGTGAAGAGTTAGTTCCATTTGACCCTATCAAATGTCTTACCACCATAAATAAATAGGTGTTGTGAACAATTCCATTTTGTTTGCTGAAACCAGCTAAGTTGAACATTCTACTGGATGCATTGGCTAATTAGACAGAAAGCCTGTCTAATCAGGGAAAATACAGATGCATTTGTTAAATTAACAAAGATAAATACTAGTACTGAGATGAAGAATTAATAAAGAATTAGGAAGGTGTGCTTGTACTGCAGAAGAATATCCACAGATCTGGTTATCATCTTCATTTCAGTTTTTGGATATTTATTTTGGATTATGTCACTGGGAAAACCAGAGATGTTGTGTTAAATGTTCAGAAAAAAAATTCCACATAAATCACTCTGTTTTAGGGGGCATTCTAGGTTTTAGATGTTTGATGACACTCAAAATCATAGAGTCCATGTTCATTAATATTATTTTTCTTGAGTTTCAAAAACTTAGTTGAATATAGTTGTGATGTTGGATTCAGACATAAAGGTCTGAATAAAAGTCTGCAATTCTGTGTTGGCATTACTAGGTGTGATGTATAATTTTATTGCTTTGGATTTCATTGACACAATTTTGATTAGCCTGATCAACAATTCAATGTTCAGGCTATTGAAATGTGTGACGAATGCCTTATTTTATGTTACTCAATGGCATTTATACTCTTTTGTTAGATAACTGTGCCAATATTTTGTTGTTCTCAGCGTATTTGAGATGATGAGAAAATAATTCTTAATTTACTAAATTTGCTCTGGCACATTCTTTAGTTTTAATTAATCAGTGGATAATCTTGTATAAGTTTATTCCAACATACAGCCAAACAAGTGTTTGAGTTATTCAGGGAATCATCAGTTATTATTCAGGGAATCATCTTGTATAAGATTATTCCAAAACACATCTGAACAAGGGTCTAAATTTTTCTTGGATAAATATCTTCCTCATAAAAGTTAATACTATTTTTTTATTCGATTCACATAAGGAACACAGGGAATGTTGATCTGAGCCTCCTAACACATACATGGGAGAAATTGTGAATGCATAGGCAACTTCTTTGTAATACCATGCTAGTATTTCATTGTTGTTATATTATTTTTTGTAAAGAGAATGTTTGTGTTCAGTAGTTTAACGGTTCATATTTTTACATTGGTTGAAATGCTAAATATCAATGGTTTTGTATAACAAACTCCATATGAAAAAAATCTCATTCCCCAAACATTACATAGATTATAAAATCATAGGTACACATATTTTATTTATTTATTTGCTATAGTTGTACCCCACCTATATCAACCCTGACAGGGGGACACAAGGCAGCTTACAGGGGCACACAGATCATGCCTCAACAACAATTACCTAAACATTTCCAAAATTGCAACGTATTAAAACAGAGTTAAAATAGATAAAAAATTAAAAACTTAGAAAACACCCCATTCAAAGTTCATGGTCTGAGTCTGTTCCAAGGTCAAATTGCACAAGATTTCCATTCAAAACACTTCATTGCCCTGGTTTCCAAAGGCCTGCTCACAGAGCTAGACTCTTTTCCTAAAGGCTAATAGGGAGGGAGCCAATCTGATGTCACTAGGGAGGGAGTTCCACAAGAAGGCCCTGTGTCTCGTCCCCACCAGCTATGCTTGCAAGGCCGGTGGGACCAAGAGCAGGGCCTCCCCAGAAGATCTTAATCTACATGCTGGTTCATAGGGGACAATACTTTTGGACAGTTAGCCTGGGCCGGATCCTAAATATAATGGAAGTGAGGTTAAGAAAATAGAAAGAGTAAAACTATAAAACATGAAAGTATGGGAGATTTTGTAAACAACTATGATAACTATGTAAGTCATATATAAGATTATAAAATTACTTGTTGTTGTTTATTCATTCAGTCACTTCCAACTCTTTGTGAAATAATAGGCCAGTCCACACCAGAGCTCCCTGTCGGCCATTACCACCCTGAGCTCCTTCAAGGTCAAGCCAGAGATTACTAGAGATGAAAAAAATCAACTAATAAAAGTAAATTGATTGAAAGTTTTATTTTTAAAATCTTCCAGAGATAAAAGTCATGCATCAGTCCAAAGTTATTATTTCATTGAGATCTCCCTTAGTACTGTCATATTTACTTTCACTTAGAAGCTAGCTAGTAGGCCTGTTTGATCAAGGAAAAATGGTTCAAAACTCGTTGCGGATGTAGGGTGTGCTGGCGGTTCGAATCTAAATAACTTCTGAAATTTTCCATAAACATTGCAGAAATTTTACGAATTTTTCGGGAATTTCAGAATGGTTTCATTAATGGCAGCCATGCCTGCACAGTAAGAAGGAAACAGCACTGGCAGTAGGAAAGAAACAGCACTGGTTAAACACCCAGTTTGGACGTGGATGTACTTCCCTCCACATCTTGCCCCAGGTCTAACGCGGAGGGAAGCACATTCACATCCAAACTGGGTTAAACTCCCAGTTTGGACACGGATGTACTTCCCTCCACATCTTGCCCCAGGTCTAACGCGGAGGAAAGCACATCTGCATCCAAACGATTCCTTTCTGAAAATGACGGTGGTGGCTTCGAAATGACAAATTCACTTCCGGGTTGCCTACATTGCCTCAAAACCGCTTCAAAAGTGAATTTAATCTGAATTCGTTCTGATTTTGCGAGCATTCTGATGAACCTGCCCAGGCCTACTAGCTAGTGTAGGAAGTATATCATTTCCTGATGGATAATTCATAGGATTTCAGGATGGCTCTTTGTCTTCTAAAAAAAAACCCAACCTAGTTTGTTTGCTTTTAAAAACAATTATTTGGCCTCTATTATTTTTAAGTACTAAGTTGTTTGTTGATTATATGTATTTATAATCTTAATACACAAGATTCTGATTCAAAAGAAATAATACAATATGATAATGAGGGCTGATGGATTAAGACAATAGTATTCCTCCACCAGGGTGTTTCTTAGAGTGGTCAGAGGACAGATGTATTCAGAGTGAAAGCTTCTCTTCAGTTTCATCTATATCTGGTTTTCTTCACTCTAACAAGAATACCAGTAAAGTTTTGTAGCTTTTAAAGCCCCTTCCACACAACTGTATAAAATTCACATTGAACTCGATTATATGGCAATGTGAACTCAAATAATCTAGTTCAAAGCAGTTATTATGGATTATCTGCCTTGATATTCTGGGTTATATGGCTGTGATAAGGGACTGTAAGACCTCCCTGATCTCTTTAGGTTTAAACATCTATCTTTTTTTTAAAAAAAAGCTAATTTCATCATCATTTCTCCATTCTGAATCAAAGGGGATATTCATTGGCATAAATGAGTATCTCTGCCTAGCTTTGTAATTCTTTGAAATACTTTCCCAGTTTCTCCCAAATCAATATAATTTCCTATTATTCCTGAATAATAAGGTTTTGGGCAAGCACCCTAAGATAATTTCTTCAAAGTATATTCCAGCTCTACAGAAAACAGTGTGTTCTGTCCATGAAAGGAAACAACAAATCCTTCTGTAATTTTCCTCTCACTGAGAGAAAGAAACTAGCCCATTTTGAGTGACTATTCACAATTGGAGACTTATTCTGTGCAAAATTCAATTGTGATGGGTTTGGACAAAAACAGTGTGTCCTGTCCAAGAAACAGTGTCTGTACATAAATATGTTATTTTCTGGGCAAAGCAACCAAGTATGAATCTGCGATAGATTGAACTCCAAACAGAAGATTCTTATTACTCCAGGATTCTTCTCATCAGGGCCCAATAATTAAAAAAGAATGTCACGACTGTTTGAAATTTTTTGAAATATTTTTATACTCTTCCCAACCTAATTTATAACAAACATGCACATTGAATTCAGTAGCTTTCTATTCGGTAGAAATCATTATGTGGTGCAGCTGGCTGGGAGTCAGCTGCATAAGATCTCTACTGACCAGAAGGTCATGAGTTCGAAGCCTGCCCGGGTTGGGGTGAGCTCTCGGCCAATTAGTGTAGCTTGTTATCTACCTTTGCAACCCAAAAGACAGTTGCATCTGTCAAGTAGGAAAATTAGGTACCACTTTGTGGGGAGGCTAATTTAACTGATTTATGAGGTCATAAAAAATCTCCAGGAAGTATGTGAAGAATGAAGGAATGTGACAGCTCCTCCTGGTGGCCAGAAGCTGGAATGTTAAATAGTCTCTGTGTCTTTGTCTATATATGTTGTGTGTCTATGGCATTGAATGTTTGCCTATATATGTACATTGTAATCTGCCCTGAGTCCTCTGCAGGGTGAGAAGTGCGGAATATAAATGATGTAAATAAATAAAAAATAATGATAAGCACTCCATAAATGAGACATAGCTTAATCATATATATTATTTACTGGAATAGTATACCTTGAGAGATGAGTTTGTGGTTTTGAAGAATCAATCAGGGCAGGGTGGTGGGGTGGTGGTAAGAGCTGTCCTTTGCACATTTCCACAAGGACACCAGTCAAAAGACTGTCACTATAAAGAAAAACAAATAGAAAACAAACAAACTCAAGTAGAAGACATGTCAGGACCTTCTGAAATTCATCAGTTTTGCAGAAACAGAGAAAGCTTGGGATAAACAGATCTTGGAGATAATAATTCTAGACAAACCTCTCTTCCCTACCAAGGGAAGCTCATAGTGTGCAGCATGCTCTTACTTTTGATGGCTATTTTGTTTGTACCTTGCACCAGATACAACTATTGTGGTTTCCATTCTCTTCCACTGGAACTGTGTTATGGTGAATTGTATTATGCGACATTGATGCATGTATCTCCCAAGAGAGTTGGTATGTAGTTGAAAGCCGTCCCTCCTCCAGCAATAAATAAGTAAATTCTAAGATCCAAAGTGCTATACCTAGAGAGAATCTTATTTTTCATTTGGGGTATAAAATCTTTTTCTATTCATTATAGTCATTGCATGTTGTTTATTTCATTAAAGAGTGAAGCACAGTATTTAATTAATGTATACTTCATCATTCTTCTTATTCTGAGAACCAAGATAGCTAACAATATGAATATGAGATAGAATTTAAAACAATACTTTTCACACAAATATATTAACATTCAAATATCACACTAAGCACCCAAGTTTAAAAACAGATTTTTAAATATACATAAAAACACAATTCATAAAATATTGTAACCCCTTCCTTGATTTAGAAGGCATTCCCTCAGCATACAGTCAATTGGCAAATATCTGCTTGAACAGAAAGGCATCAGAAACAGAAGCACAACATATGCTGGAAGGGCACCAGGAAGGTTGCCAGCTAAATGAGAAGTTCCATTTCTGGAGCTCCTCGTAGGATTCCTTTATGTCCTCTATGAAGATTAGGGGTGGTTCTGAATTGCCATATAATGCAGCTCCAACTGGTATGAAAAATACCAGTTTGGAGCAGCATCATGTCAACGCAGGATTGCTGTCAACCACTTTGAAGGTGGAAAAATGCCCCCAAAATCTAGCCATGCTAAAATCAGTTGCAGTACAACTGGGAATGGGGTGGAATTTCAACCTCTCCAGCAGCCCAATCCCTCCTACCCAAAAGACAGAAAATAGCATTTATTTTGATCTACAAGCACTCCTTGTTTGTCTCATGTGAGCGAGCAAGGTAGCTTAGAAAGAGCAAGCCCGCTTCTGCCTGCCCCCCAAACTGTCAGACTCAGTCACATGGCATTAATACAAGCAATGAGAAGCTAGCAGATCAAGGTAAGTCCCATTTTCTGTAGGGAGGAGGATTGGGGTGCTGGAGAAGGAAGGGGGATCCACCTGCCCCCCCAAGCTGCCTGAGCCCGGGAAGCACACAATGGCTGTGGAGACATGATCCTCAACCCTGTATAAGGATCTGGGGGCCCTTCCACACCACCAAATAAAATCCCACATTTTCTGCTTTGTGCTGGAATATATGGCAGTGTGGACTCAGATAACCCAGTTCAAAGCAGATATTTCTGCTGTGACATTCTGGAATATAGGGCTGTGTGAAACGGCCCTGGGGTGACAGTCCCCACTGCCCCAACACAGAGAAAAATCTGGATCCTGGACCTGGAATGTGTTGCAGCTGGCTAAGTGTCAGCTGCATAAGATCTCTCTGACCAGTAGGTCATGAGTTCAAGGCCTGCCCGGGTCGAGGTGGGTGCTCGACCTATAAGTGTAGCCTGCTGTTGACCTTTGCAGCCCAAAGGACAGTTACATCTGTCAAGTAGGAGATAAAGGTACCACATTAAGTGGGGAGGTAAATTTTGACTGAAATATGAGGCCATTGAAGAACTCCAGGAACGCTGAAAGGAATGCAGAAGGAACAACAAGGGATGCTGTGAACGCTGAGAGATAAGGAGTGTGTCAGCTCCCCCTGGTGGCCAGAGTTTGCCTCTGTTCGTCTATATGTTTGTATGTGGAAAACGGCAGGGATTGTCTGCTAAATATGTGTACCTGTAATCTGCTCTGAGTTCCCTTCAGGGTGAGAAGAGCGGAATATAAATAAGGTAAATGAATAAATAGATCTTCTCTTGTGTATTTTTAACCTGGGGTGCTGCCACATTGATTTGCTTATCCCTAGGTTAAATTGCATCAGCATGTGTGCATTGTGTTGATACATGCAACTAATATGACTCTAGACTGCATTATTTGGCAGTGTTGGAGCAAAAAATGGGAACTGAAAAAAGATTTTCTAGAACTTATAAACACCCAACAAGGCTTATGTGGGTATTCTGAAAATTCTTCAGATATCAGAATTTGAATCTTGATAGGTCTTAACCCCATATCCAGGCTTATTAATTATGCCTAAGAATTGATACATTTGCATGAATATGGATGATATCTGTGTATCTAGCTATTTATGTAACCGAAGTATCTTGATCCTGAAGTGTTGGCTTACTTTCCAAAGGCATCCACAACTTTTCATGCTTGGTGGACTTGTCCAAAAGATTGAGCTTATTGAATAACAATTTAAAAGACACTGCAAATGATTTTAATACAAAATATTTCATTTCAATTGGAAATATTTCTATTGAAATTTGATACAATTTATAAAATAGACATGGTAACTATTTACAATAAGTAGTAAAAGCTGCTCGAATAGTATATGCTCATTATTGGAAAGAAAAGAAAATATCATCTGTGATGAGTGGTTGACCAAACTTCTCAGTTTGGATAAAGTATCATGTCTTTTCAGAAACTTCAGTTGGTTCAAAAAGCAGCAGCCAGACTGCCAACTTGGTCAGGCCACAGGGAGTACAAATGCTGTTGCAATAGCTCTGCTGTCTGCCAACACATTTCCAGGCACAATTCAAAGTGTTGGTTTTGACCAACAAAACCCTACATGGCTCTGGTTCCAGTTATCTGAAAGACCAGATATCTTTCTATGAACTTGTGAGACATCTATGATTAAACTGGGGAGGACCTTCTCCCTGTCCCACCACTAGCTCAGCAGGTGTATTTGGTGGGAACACAAGGGAGGGCCTTTTCGGTGGCTGCTCCTGGACTGTTGAACTCCACTATGGAGGATGTGGGTGTGAATCAGGGGAGGGGATTATGAGTTTTAAATGCAATTTGAATTGTATTTATTATATTTTAACTGTATTTTAATCTTAAGTCCACATAGTACTGTTTAATAGGGGTTTTAATTGCGGTATTCACTTTGTTTTAAACTGATCAAAGTTTGTGGTGGTTAGTCACCTTGAGACCCCTCGGGGGAGAAAGGAGGAGTTTAAATACTACTACTATTATTTATTTATTTATTTCATTTATATTCCGCTCTTCTCAACCCGAAGGGGACTCAGAGCGGATTACAGTACATATACTTTGCAGACAATCCCTGCATTTCAACACATACACGTATTGACGAACACATATTGATGAACAAAGACGAACAAAGAGGAAATTTTCTGACAAACTTCTGACAAACTTCTGGCCACCAGGGGGAGCTGACGCACTCCTCATCTCTCTCAGCACTCTCCAGCTTCTCTTGTTGTTCTTCCTCATTCCTTTCAGCGATTCCTGAAGTTCTTTAATGGCCTCATAAATCAGTCAAAATTGGCCTCCCCACTTAATGTGTTACCTTTATCTCCTACTTGACAAATGAACTGTCTTTCGGGCTGCAAAGGTCGGCAGCAGGCTACACTTAAGGTCAGGCACCCACCCCGACCCGGGCAGGCCTCAAACTCATTACCTACACGTCAGAGAGATCTTATGCAGCTGACACTTAGCCAGTGTAGCAACTCAGCCCCCATCTGACCCGGGAGGGGGCAGGAGGCTAATCTGCCCCCACCTCAGCCAGGAGGGCAGGTTGAGGCCCCAGGGGTTCCGTTTGCTTTAGACCCCGATGAAGGTGATGCAGGGGATGAAGGGCCCGCATCACCAACTGGCAGCCTGCAATGGGATGACACCTGGCTGGAGGCCTATTCTGATGACGAAGGCTCTCCTGATTCCGAACCTGATACGGAATATGAAATACCGGGAGTTTTCAGTTCCCAGGAACGGTTGTTTTCGCCAGATGTTGAGAAGGACATGGAAGCCGAGGCCGAGCCAGTTTCCCAGGAAGATAACGGCGCAGATGGTGCCATTCCTGAGCGGAGATTCGACCGAAGGGGGAGTATTGAGGCTACACGGAGAGATTGGAAGTGAGGCCTGGAAAGGCGCTGGTCCCACAAAGGAGGGAATTAAGTAGGCACTTTGTGGGAAAGTTCCTCAGTTTGCTGGCCACGTCGGAACTGGACGGACGTAGCAGCTTGCTGTCTCCCTGAAGCTAGTGATTAGCTTGCCTTGCCAAGAACCATCTTGAAACCTTGTCTTTTCCTTGAACTTTGGATTGCCTTGTTTTACCATGGACTAAGTTACCTTGCTTTGATTCGCTTTGTTTTTATGGACCTTGCTTTTTGATCCATTGCTTTTGAATACCCATAAGAACATAAGAACATAAGAAGAGCCATGCTGAATCGGACCTCAGCCCCTCTAGTCCAGCATTCTGTATCACACAGTGGCCCACCAGTTGTACACGGGGATCTCGAGCAGAAGGGAGGGCAAAACCCTGACCTGCTCCCGACCCCCCACAACCAGTACCCAGGGAAATCCTGCCTACCTCAACCAACTCCGAGGTGGCACTTGAATGTCCTTTTCAGTAACTACCGATACACTTGGTATCCATGAATCTGTCTAATCCTGCCTTGAAGTTGTTCAGGCTGACAGCTGTCACAACCTCTTCTGGAAGTGAATTCCATAACCCAATGACCCTCTGGGTGAAGAAACCCTTGGACATTGATTGCTTTTTACCTTGGACTTATTGATCTTTACCTTTTGGACATTTTACCTTTTTCACCTGCTTCTATTTTGTGCTTAATAAATAGTTAATTGACATTCTCTGTTGTGTGTGATTACGGGGTGAACCCAGGGCCCGCGTTGTGACAGCCAGCTGCGCCACTTCCCGGTGTACTACTACTACTACTACTACTAATAATAATAATAATAATAAATTTTAAAAGAAATCAATACAAATATTTCAAGATAACTGGAAGCTGTTTCTAACTTATTTTTTAAAAAGCTTGGAAAAACTGGCTGCTTACAATTTTTATTATAAATGATTAGGAGTGATGGAAAGAAGAATATTGATGAAACTAACAGCATTGAACAGAACTAATAGACTGATATGTGATTTTTATTTGTGCTATATGGATTGGGAAATTTGATGGTACCACAACTTTTTATTGGTTAACTTGGGGTAGAGTCTAGAAGCAGTCAAATAAATTGTGTCATATATAAGATGACAATATGGTAGAATATATCTTTTTCACTAATACATTATATGTATTTATTTTATGCCAAACCAATATATGGATTTGCAGTCAAGAATATGAGTAAACAATGAAGATGATAAGTGAGAAGATCAAGACAAAGGCATTTGTAGCATATCAGTATTGTTTTAATGTGTTTGATTTGTTTATATTGGTAGTGTATAGATAGTTTATTTGTAGATTTGTTTTCTGTGTATTTAATAAAATGACTTTTACAAAGGCATTCACAAGGAGACATTATTATAATCTAAAGAAGACACAATAAAAGCACATATCACTGTGTCCATATTAAGATTCTTCAGGAATGGATGCAGTTGGAAAGTTATCTATAAAAACACACTCATGTCTACCACTGAAACTCGGACAAACAGGCACAAATCCAAGAAAATACTCATACCGAATCAACAATCTCAAACTCTTGGAAGGAATATAACTAGATACAGCACAAATTGAATTCTTGATCTGGCTTTTGATTGTCTAGGAATACCTCTTTATAGTCTAGATTTTGGCTCACTTATCCTTCTTCTTCCAATCCATTATGACTCCAGATGTTAGAAAGAAACTAAGCCACCTCCTGCTCCAAAAAGGGCCCATTCCACTTAGCTGTATAAAATCTAGATTATATGTTGTGAACTGGATTATCTGGAAGTGTTGACTCAGATAATCCAGTTCAAAGCAGATAATGTGGATATTGGATAATCTGCCTTGACATTCTAGATTATATGGCAGTGTAGAAGGACTCAAGATTTGGAGTTCCACTGAAGAATTTTATACCTTTAGGCCATGATTATTTTCTCTACTTTCCACTCCCTGACATTTTTTCTTTGCAAATATGGCATTCTTCAGCAAAAAAGATACTTTTCACTATGCAGAAGTCTCACCAATTGTTTGCAGACATCAGCAAACAATTTGGGTTATTTTGTGATAACACTCTTCTTTTTCTTAGCAAATGGTACTGAACATTTTATACAGAAGAGAAAACCTGACAACTCTGAACATGAAACAGCTGAGTTTTTTCTATGTAAATCCACTATCATCAATCATAGCTATACAATGAAATAGAGTCATAATAATTAATTCTAATATCAAACTTAACAGAAAAATAATCACTTGGGCTCCCTTCCTAAGGAGACCAGCTTCTTTCAATGAGGTCAGGCCAGATTACCAAGGAAACTTTCACATCATAAAGGAGAAAGAGTTTGCAATGAAGATGGATACTGCGGAATGACAAGGTATGGCCCAAGGTGAAGGCCGTAAGGGACAAGACACACACACACACTCTCACATAAAATTGAGGACAGTGGGACGCTACAACTGTATATTAAATAGTTCTTTGCTGCCACCATTCATAGGGCACCTACTTCACTAGAATGTTTAAGAAGCCACACAAACTCTTCAGGTCAAATAAAACAAGAACATCATGTTAATTTTGTTATTGAACAGTAAAGATGTATAGTGGTTTCAAATAGCTTGTCAGGCTTTACTTTTTACAGGAAATTGTCTTATAACTTGAGTTTCTTGAAAGCAATGTTCCACATACAAACAGGTTGTTTTGAATCTTTTGAATCTTCCCTTCCACTCCAGCACTCTAACACTATAGAGGCCTACTATATATTTCTTTTCCTTCCCTCTGAAGGCTTTAACTATTTTCCTCAAAGAGGTATCTTCCTAACAAATAGTTCCCAAAACCCACCCTTCCTTCTTTCCTTCCTTCCACTTCAAAACTCCTAACTAACTTTTTCAAACACCAAAATCCCAAATGACAACTATGGCTGCCTCAGCTTCGTCTTTTTCCTCTGGCTCTGCCCATCTCCAGTTACTAAGAAACTCCCTCCAATTTCATCAGTCCATAAAATTGCACTTCCAGCTGTGAGGCGGCCTGATAACCCACCCCCCACCCCCACCCCGGCGTGCTCTCCATAACTTTTCCAAGTTAGGCTTGTTTACTGCCATTACATTCACTCTGCAAGGTAGGCCAATCCTATGGCCTACCTTGCAGAGTTCCTATGGCATCTTAAAGAAACAGGTCGTGTACACTACAAGATCATATGCAAAAAGGAAACTTCCACATTGGTGTGCTTCTCAGAGGTGCTCTGCAATATATCAATTAGGCAAAAACATTGAGATAGGCTTAGTAATGTCCACAATAGTTATTCCTATCTGAGAGGTAAACAGCAGGAAGTCATAATTTTAATCCTATAATTACTGCTGTTTATTGTCTAATAGAAACAATTTTATTTTCAGATGGTGACAAACTTTAGATGTAAAATGTCATCAACAAATAGGAGGCAGAATTAGAAGGTTACTGTAAAGGGGGGGGGGGAAGCAAAAGTATCCACCATTATTTTATATGAGGGAGATAACATGGAAGCCTATTATGAACTGAAACTATGTGGTGCCTAGCCCTATTCTAGAATTTAACTATTGTATGCTATTAAAACAGCCTAATTGATTATTTTAGGTTAAATAGATTAACATCTTAATTTTCTCACCTCCTTTTAAAATAACACATTTTAAATTGTGCCTGATAATGTCTATTGACTTACCTGGTTTTGAACTTTGTAATTGCAATGAGACATAAATAAACTCTATTTTCCAATAAACTTGTATTTTTGCTCTTTCCTTCCCTGACTTTCATCAGTGTTCAACACAGACTGTAGTTCTAACCATACTTAAAAAAACATTCCTCTTACTCTAATAAGACTTACTTCTGAGTAGACAGGTATAAAATTATATCATTGGTTTTGTATTACATATCATATTAACACATTCACCAATAAATGAAAGATTGTTTTCATTATGACATTTTGGTAGTTTTTATATATAAACTATTATTTCAGTGTCTTGTTCACAGAACAAGAATGGCAGTTATTCTCTAGATCTGTTGATGAGCATTCCCCATCATGACTTGTGTCACGATGCAAGGACTCGGCCGGCCCCTTAATCACACACACAGAGACGGTAATCAGCTAACTATTTATTGAATAATAAAGAACAGGTGAAAAGGTAATTGTCCATAAAATATTGAAACGTTCAATCCAAAGAAAGAGTCTGTAGTAATCCAATCCAATGGCTTGGCAAAAGCTTGGTAAAGGCTTGGCAAAAGGCTTGTCAAAAGGCTCCGCAAGCAATGCGGATCAAGGAACAAGACAAAGTTCAAACAGGGCCCAAGAAACTTCTTGCCAAGACACGAGCCGGCAACTTGGCTCCGTGGTCCTTTGCTCGCTTCACTCCTCTTAGAATAGAAGTGGCCGAGCTATTGAGGATCCGTTCCCACGGATCCTATACTTAATCCCCTTGGCGAGGCCCCCGACGCTCTAGGCTTCTGCGCCAATCTGTGCTACGGGATCTAGCACTTCTCTGGCGCTCTAGGCTACGGTGCCAATCCCTCCTGCTGGACTCGATGCTCCATCTCCTATCGAAGCCCCGTCCTTGCCTCCCAGCACCTGGTTCGCTATCTTCATGAGAGCCAAACTCCCTTTCAGCTTCCATGGGCTCATCCTCCACTGTTTCCCTGATTCTCTCCTGCGACCGAAACCACCTGGCTTCTCATAACAATCGTCACTATCAACACTTTCTGAATCAGTCTGACCTTCCCAGTTATCGTAGCCGTCCGGCCATCCATCATCCCAAGCCAAGCTCTCGGTGGGAGAGGAAGGCCCAGCTAACTCATTAACCCCTTCCTCCATTTCCTCATCAGCTGCGGCTGGCTCCAATGCAAGTGGGACCCCCGGTGCTGCCCCCTGCCCCCCAGGCACAAAAGAGAACTGGATTGCTACAACTTGCCACATGTCTAGATCTGAAATCTATAAGCTGTCTTATGCTGCTTCCTGTCAGTTCCATGTACACAGACTTTTAAAATATTGTTTAAAATTATCTTCAGGCTATTTGTATAAAGTGTGAAACATAAATGATTTTTGTGTTTAAATATGGGTTGCATCTCCATTATGTACATATATGCAAATATAGGTATTGCAAAACGATTTTTTAAAAAAACTCCAGAACACTTCTCATCCTTCGTATTTTGCATACAGGACAATCAACTTGTATCAGTCAGGACCATTAAAATTTGTTAAATTCTGGGATAAATGTGTGATGTAAGCAAAGATAATAACCTGTACGCCATGATTGTATGTAAGTGAGAAAGACTATCACTACTCTGACCTGGGAATGAGCCTCTTTACAGGTGCACTTACTGAGACAAGTAGAATAGGTACAAGGTCTGCTGAATCCAGAGTTGGAAGGTGCATCTACACTGTAGAACTAATGCAGTTTGACATAACTTGTAACCATGCAATGTAACATCTTTAAAAGCCAATGGGATTTTGGCCTGCATAAATAGGAGTATAGTGTCCAAATCCAGGGAAGTCTTGCTACCCCTCTATTCCGCCTTGGTCAACTACACCTGGAATACTGTGTCCAATTCTGGTCACTGCAATTTAAAGGATATGTTGACAAGCTGGAATGTTTCTAGAGGAGGATGACTAAAATGATCAATAATCTGGAGAATAGTCTGCCCAAAAGGTGGGGTGTCCCCCCCCCCAAAAAGAGTGGCCTCAAAATGCAACACAAACCAATTTGTGTAATGTTTCGCCCTGTGTATAAGGGCCCTACTTATCTATTGATTTTGAGTGGTAAAATGGGTTGAATTGGATGGAGTTTGTTTCCTTTTCAAGAAGATAACTCCACTCCCCCAAAATAATATTTGGAAAATAAAGAAAATGGGGTGAATTTTTATACATAAAGTACAGGAGTATTTGAGAGCTTCAGGTTTTTATTATTTTTTCTCCCAAACTACTGTCCCAATACGATTAAAGGGAAAAATATAGAGATAGTTTACAAAGTTGTATAATAGAGTACAGAAAGGGGATCTCCCACCTTCAGCCTATGATTCTTAATTAAAGATTTACTCTAGAAGTTTAAAGGGGAAAGGGCTTTGAAACAGCCACCCTAGACCTGCAGTCCCCACTCACCTATCAGCTCTCACACATGCAAACAAGCCAATTAGCTTTAATGAGACTCTTTAAAAAAGTTTTTAAATGGTAGAAGATTCATTTTGTCCATTATTTATTTACAACCACACAGAGAATTCAATTTGCACAGAACCTACCATGCAAAACAGGGCTGAAACATAAAAGGATAATATGACTCCTAAATATGTCCTATATGCCCTATACCAAAACCCAGGCTCAGCAATTGCAATGAAGCTTGAAGTGAAGCATGGCTTAATTCATGCAGTGAGAATGGAGTTTCTAATTAGATAATTTTATTATATGTGTGAGCTATGAATATGAAGGCCTAAAACTGTTTACTTGGCAATATCTAAAGGCCTGTCCAATTTATTAACACAGTTCCCTTTTGTAATTACTCTGAAATTGGAATATCTGGAAGCCACAATCTTATAACTTTCATTTCCATAGAGTTAGTTGTGATACAATATTGAAGAGAAAACATTTTCCCCCTGATAAGTTCAATAATAACTGCGAAAAACAAGGATGTAATCAAATATTCTTATTCCAAACATGGGACAATTGAATATATTAATTTGCCTGTGATTTTTTTTAAGGATTGGGGGTTTACAGTGTTCTCTCACTATTTTGCAGTTCGCTTATAGAGGACTCGCTGTTTTGCAGGTTTTTCCTTAGTCGTCTCTCCCTCCAGCCTGCCTCCATTCCTTTTACTGTCTCCATTGAGACCTGTCTCCATTTCTTATTCTGGCCCTTTCCATGCCTTTTACTGGCCACAATCCAACTCCGCTCTGCTCATCATGGCCACTCTCCCTGCCTCCCTCCACCCCAGAGCCGGGCTCCCCATTGTGGGCCCCTCCGGCTCTGCCTCTGCTTCCTCAGTCACTGGGGCCCAGCCTCTTTGCTGCTGCTGCTTCCTCCTTGTCCTCCTCCTTCTCTAACCCAACCAGAAACTCCATCAAGGGCACTATGTCTGCTGGCTCCAGGTGAGCGCCTGTTGGGAATCAGCCTGTGTTTGTGTTTCAGGATCATGATGCTTCTGATGTGGGCAATGATGTAGGAAGTGATGGTGTCGAGGCTGAGGTGCAAGATGGAGATGGTTTGGTCAATGATTTTCATGCAGACGATGACAGAGAGGCCCCAGTGCAAAGGGCAGTTTCTCGTGAGAATAATCCTGCTGGGCAGAGAGATGATGGTTTACTCCCTCTCTCTGTGAGTTCTCAAGATTTGGGTTTGGACAACAATCTGACACCTGGGAATTTTAATGAGCAGCCAGATAAGAAGTTGAAAAATAGGCAGCTGGAGTTTAGCCAGGATCAACAGCAAAATCAAAGTTTGCGTCACTCTGAAAGACTTTATCAGATAAAAGCCAAGATTGGGGGGAAACAAAACCAGTTTCTGGGTTTGGGGATATAAGGTTTGCTTGAAGGGAAAACCTGTTAGATCAGGCATCATTTGGAAATCAAGTTCATGTGGCATGGAAATCCTGTTCAAGGAGTCTTGTTCCTGTGGATATTTTTAGCCTTTTGGTGTTGACTAGCACTGCCTGGTTTGTCTTTGTATCCTGTTGATTCCTGTCTGGATTAATACTTCTTTGGTTTGCTTTTATTTCTTTTGTGGACATTGCTTTGTGTTACTGCATTTTTACTGAGTTAATACTTTTTGGAACTTTCTTACTTTCTTACAAGCATCTATTTTTACTGGCTATTTTAATAAGCTTCAATAAAAAGGAGTGAAGTTTTCACTCAATGTGTGGTGTGTTTTAAGTCAGAGGGCTTTTCCTGTCCTGGAGTGCAACAGCGCCAGGGAGGGAGGGAGAGACTCAGGTGGGGCCACCTCCCGAGAAGGAAGAAGATTAGGCATGCAATGAGGAAGCACTCTGAACATGCTCAGGAAACCTTTTGTGCTTGGGTTGCATCTACTTGGCACTCTGGATGCACTTTGGCACAGAGGGAGGGAGAGAGGAGTGAGCGAAGCATCCCTACTTTGCGGTTATTCACTTATCGCAGATGGTCCTGGAACATAAAACCTGCGATAAGTGAGGGAACACTGTATTTATTTATTTATTTATTTTGCACAGCTTTACTGATGGCTAACGTCAAAAACTCAGAAATGCTCAGTGGAACAGAAGAGTCTGTTGATGTTATTTCTGGATTCCATAACTTTTATATCTGGTGTTATCAGAAGATTTTGTGCCAGAATGATAAGGGCTTTATTACAATCAGTGAAAAAGATTTTATATTTTCAATGTCTTTCCTTTGATACAGTTTCTCAGTTAGCCTCCATGGAACAAATTTTGGAGGTATATCAGAACTTCAGTGTGGAAAAAGAATTGTTTCCATTACCTGGTTCTGTTGATGGAAGCTATTCATCAGCAGAACTCAACTGGATCCTTGCCATGCCATCACTGTATGATATTTCATTGCCATACTTATTCTTGGTGGATGCTGCATTGTAAAACTTGTATTTTCCCTTTATTTGAATGATAATTCCTTCTGGATAACTATAAATGAAATGTTCCCTATAGTTATTACTTTCAGGGTATGATTTTTTTAAAGAACTCTCTTAATTGAGCTATATTTACCTTTCTAAAAAGTAGTTATTAGTTAGCATTCCTTAAAAAGAACACTAGAGGTGGAAATGACAAAGCTCTTGCTGAGTACATTCTCTTACTCTGAAGTACTTCTTTGACTTAAGGGGATAATAGAAATGAAAATGATTACTGAGTTGCATTATGAGCAGTCAAATAGCTAGAGTAAAGAAAAATATAAATAGATTCCTTTTGTGGGATGACAGGATGGGAATGAAATATAGCTTTTGTTTCAACACACTGAAGATGGTAGCATTTAGACAGCTGAAAATGAATTCCACAAAAAATGTATAAATGGCAAAGAAATTTCTTGTCATTGATTTTTTTCTTTTTTTCCATAGAGAGGGATTTTCAACTGGATCAGGACTGAAAAATTAAAATACCTGGGATATTTTTCTCCTTGAGTCTCAAGCTGTATGTTTGAGATTCAATTGCCATAGATTCTAGAGCGCTGAAGCAAAAGTAACACTGTCACAATATAAAGCCAGGTTTTGGTTTCCATTTCTTTGCCAAACTCTACTGAAGAAAAGTCACAATAATCCAGCAGTCATGTCTGCAGAAGAGAAGGCTGAGAAGAGACATGATGACCATGTATAAATATGTGAGGCGGAGTCATAGGGACTTGTTTTCTGCTGCTCTGGAGACTAGGACATGGAACAATGGATTCAAACTACAGGAAAGGAGATTCCACCTGAACATTAGAAAAACTTCCTTACTGTGAGAGTTGTTTAGCAGTGGAACTCTCTGCCCCAGAGTGTGGTGGAGGCTCCTTCTTTAAACAGAGGCTGGATAACAATTTGTCGGGGTTGCTTTGAATGTGATTTTCCTGCTTCTTGGCAGGGGGTTGGACTGGATGACCCACAAGGTCTCTTCCAACTCTATGATTCCATTATTCTATTTGCTACAGCCAGGATTGTCAATAGAATCACAGAATCATAGAGTTATGAGAAACCATGGGTTGCACCAAACCTGATCATGATGAAGAAAAATGAAAAATTAAGACTAATATCCATAATCAAGTTTGTATAACAAAATCTTTTAAGCAAAAGTGATTTGTTACTTCTGTTGTATCATATGTATGCATATTCAAATGCATAACCAAATGTACTAATGAATGCACAAATGGCTTCTGTTGTGTGCCTCCAAGTTGTTTCCAATTTATAGTGTCCCTTAAGGCAAAATATCATGGGGCTTCTTGGCAAGATTTGGTCAGAGGATGTATGCCTTAGCCTTCCTCTGAGGTCCAATTGGATACAAACCACAATTCCCTGCCAATTGCATTAGGTTTAGACAGATGCATAGTAACCAAGAATTGTAATTTACATTTGAAATGAACTGTATGAATGACTCCAGGTTGACAAAACTGAACTCAGCATAGATGTTGCCCACTGAAAAAAATTTATTTTCAATTTGATTTGTAGCATTAAAAGGAAGCAAAAATATACAGTATTCTTTTTCTCAAGATATCCTGTTAAGAAAATAGACAAGCAACATTTTTTTACAAAACTTTTGGGTGTGTAAAAAAAGGAAATGTTAAATGTAGCTTTCTCTATAAATTTTTTGTATTAATCCCTCTTTCTGTGAATTTTTGGCACCAAAATTTATCTAAACACAATAATACAAATCCAGCAACAAATCCAAAGCAATGCTAACTTGTTATTAAATATGCTCTTATATCTCAAGCCAATGCAGAAAAAAAGTTTCATGACTTGCATTTTAACATTGTATTCACCCCAAAGCAATGACATCATACTGTTTTGATTGGTTGTCATATTGTTATTTTATAGTTCAAATGTTTTCATTTTATATCTTTTTCTTTATCCTTTTTGAACTCATCTATTTTTATTAGTGCTGGATTAGCCAAGATTCATTAAAATATCTCTGTATTGGCATTCACTAATCTCTCTCATTAGCATTTCTAAACCCTAGCATTTGGAATTAAACATGCATGAAGTCAAAGCTCTCTATGGCACTAATTAGGATCATTAGTGTTTATTCAATTATGTGTGTTTTGTGGTAATCAAGGATAGGTATTTCATCACTGGTGTAGCTTCACAAGAGAGCTACCAAGATAGTAGCAAAAGTTTTCAGATATTCCAAACTATTTCTTTAAAAGTATTATTTAAGAAAGAAATCATTATTAATCAATGAACATTCAATCAATATGTTTAGAAGTGAGGAATCAGTTCAGTGTCTCCTGCAGGTTGTTTGTTGGACTTTTCACAAATCAGGAATCATGGTGGCTTGTGAAAAGATTTTTTTTAAGTTGCAGATGAAATTGAAAACAAAAGTTTAGTTCAAATAAACAAATTATAATGTTAAAGTTTATTAATAGGTATCTAAAACATGTCCATAAAGAATCACATTAAGAGCTCTTTCTCAATAGTAGTTTCTAGCGCTATCAGGGCCATTCTACACAGCAGAAAATGTGCAGGTAACTGGAATTCAAACCTCCAGTTCCCTGCACATTTGCTGCCCACACAGAGGGCCAAACCTCACCTTTTTGGCAGGGGAGGGGCAAAGAACAACCCATGCTGAACTAGTATCAGTACAAGTGGGCACAGCTACCTAGTTACCAGGCCTCCTTTTAGCCCTTTATTTTCCAGGAGAAGCCTCAGAATGAAATCTTGATTGTTTCCCTTCCCTTTCTGCTGCCACAGACAGACCTCTGAGGACTTTGGAGAGGGGATGAGAGGTATTCTCCTCAGACTCCTTCAGAAATCACTGGGAAGTACAGAGCTAAAAGGAAGGCAAAAAAGGGAGGTTGGCATTGCCATACCCTTTTTGCAGGTAGCTTGAGTGAGCCCACAAAGGTAGGATCACTGTGGAGACTGCTCCTAAGATCGTAGGTGGAGATCTCGGCAGCAGTCTCCGCAGGCACCATATCTCCAAAACTGTGGCCCTTAGTGAGAGGTTTGGAGCTTTGGAGGTGTTTTTTAAAGTGTTTTTTAAAGTGCATTATCATGAAGCTTTGTTTGGATGTGTATACTCCTGTACCAGTTTAGCTGCCCCCCCCCCCCAATATCTTTAAAAATAAAAGCTTTGGCTGAAGGTTTTCTCCTGAGCAAAGCAGAGGAAGAAAAGGAGAATAAGCAGCAGGATGTATTTGTGGAACATACAACAAATACAACAGAGAAATCTTCTGAGACCAATTCAATCCAGCCAGAGAGAGACAGAGTCACCATCTCAGTGGAAGAAAGAACAAGGTTACAATTGACACCTGTTAAATTAGGGTTGCCACATGAATAAGGGACAGATATCTAAAAATAGGGAATTTTCCACAAAAATAAGGGACACTTCATAAAAACTTGAAAATCATCAATTGATTTTCAAGTTTTTATGAAGTGTCTCTTATTTTTGTGAAACATTCCCTATTTTAGGTACCTGTCCCTTATTCTTATATCAAAAAGTAGCAACCCTAAGTTAAATCCATCTCCTGATTTTGGTGCTCTTTGTGGAGCTTCATAGGATCAAATGGACTATGAGGAGTTGGGTGTGGGTTTCACAGAGGAAGAGTTACCTCTGCTTGACCCCGGCCAAAAAGAGCTTCACAGGGAAGCAATGGAAGATAATTTCAGGCTCATGGGTTCTCTGGGTGGTGATGATGATGGCGGCGGTGGTAATGAGCAATTGGAGAATGAAAAAGGAAGACCAACCAGGAGCCTGTTCAAAAGAATCATATGTGAAGAGACTGGACCAAAAGGAAGAAAATCTGATTCTGATGGGAAGGGAAAGAAGAATACATCAGCTTCTCAACTTGGTGGGAATTCATGGAACCTCAGTCCCAGAAAGGAAGGAAATAGATGTGCTTGCCTAATAATAATAATAATAATAATAATAATACCCTTGTAAGTTGTTCACCTTTTTACTCTCCCTCTTATTTTTCTTGTGATTATGTGTGTGATCCTTCCTGCAAACAAGAAATCTGAGCCTATTTCCACCCCCATATACAAAATCAGATTGAGAGAGGGCAGGGGGAGGTGTAACCATGGTGTGAGTGCTGCTGGATCAAGTGTGGGATACCTTTTTGGGTTTTAAAAGAAGATTTTATTTCTAGAAAGTTTAAAATTTTCCTTAAAATCGGATGAGCCTTCAGTGGTAAATGTGTCCTCCAAGTGTGACCATTTTTCTTCAAATAGCCCTAAAATGATGGAAAGAGGAACCTCAGAAATTCTACCTTTGTCAACAATGGGCCGGATCATCCCAGAGTGAAAACAGATCTTCCAGCTGCCAGATTGTTAAATGCCATTTGCTCTCCTGGATTTGAGCAGCTCCCCGCAAAAATGGAACTTTTATTTAAGATCATCCCAATATAAGAGGGGTTTTTTTGAGTTAAGAACTGTTGCTTAGCCTGGATTTTGCTTGGACATAACAGCAGCATTTTAAGTTAAGAGCTAGTGCCAGAGGGAGTGGTAGCACCAAAGGGAGCACTAGCATGAGAGTGTAGGGCTTTAGGGATTCAAGGGAACAGCCTCCATGCCTAGTGCCTGTGCTTTGTGCCTTCTGCTCTTGTCTGCTTTGGGAGATTGCTGTCTGCTTTGCTCTTGTCCACTTTGAGGAAGTTTGGGTTAGTTGATTTTGTGTGGTTTTAATTTCTGGTATGTTTGGCTTCATGAAGAGGGAGAGAGCAAAAAAGAGAGAGGGAGACTGTAATGAGCATAGTACGAAGAAAATTATGCTTCTGTCTCTTCCCTTTGTGCTTTCTTCCTCCTTTCCACAAATTTGTGCTTCTACTATTTTAAGGTTGATCTTTCCTTTTTATTGTTCTATGTAATTGTGCAGGTTTTTTTCCTTGCTGGTACACTGGCAAACACACATTTTGTTGCCTTAAATGTGCTTCCTTGCCACAACTTTTTGCTTCTACCATTTTTAGTTGATATTTATTTTTCAATTTAAATGTGTATTTATACATTATTTGTTATTTATAAAGTAAATAGAGGATGCTAAGGGGTGGAACAGATTAATAGCATCTGAATACATTTCCATGGGAAATTTCACTTTGAAATAAGAGTGATTTGAGTTAAGAGCTTGCTCATGGAATTGATTAAGTTCTTAAGTCAAGGTATCACTGTCACTAACATTTTTTTTTTTTCCAAAACGCATCAATCTAGGATCATAATTATATTGATAAATCGAGAGCCTTCCCAGAAACAGAAGGAGCTGAAGTCTGGAACTATAGCTTTGAATAGATCTCTGACTGAATCTTGTTCAGATTTTAGAAGGAAGAAAGCGTGTCCCTCTTTTATAACCTTCCCTAAACATATTCCAGTTAAGTAATGAAATAATATAGTAAGCAAACCTAAAATTTTGAGTATGTAGACTGTAATCTTATAGTAAACAGGACATTTCTAATTGATCACAATGCCTCTACCAGTGACTGTACCCAGGAATTGTCAATAGGGAGGATTACCTTCCTGGGTCAAACTCAAACTAATAAGCAGCTCTTCGTAATTTTTAAAGAGATTTGAGTAAAAGATGCTTCTTTGATAGAGTCCTCTGAGGATTGACTACTAGATGGCAAGTAGCTACTTCACCATTAAAGCTCAAATTCTGGAATATTGTATATTGGAGAAATAAATTAGTCAATGCAGACTACAATCTTTGCCTTTAGACTTTTGTCGTAATTTACCTGACATATGGAGAAAGGTTCCCCAAGATTACAGGGTTTTAGATTATGGAAACAGTCTACTCAGAAATCCAGTAATGCCGGCTATGCCAGCGGGGACTTGGCTATTCTGATTTCTTCCATTATAGAAGTGGATGAAATAGAAGTAGCTGGGTCAGCTTCAAACTATTGTCAGGCCTTAATTATTCATTGCTGCAGACCAGACCCTTTGTTGTGCATCATTGTTTATCTTTTCCTAAGATCTGCCAGAAACTCATTAGAAACTTGAGCCAAGTTGGAGGATTTCATTTGATAGTTTCCTCACAGGCTGCTCTAATCACTTGGCTCGAAGGTCTAAATGCTAAAATGGACAACGACTATTCCATGACAAAATACGTGTTAGAATTTGATGAGATAGGAGTTTTACTGTTCTTTGATCCTTATGAACAAGAATTGTCAGGCTTTTATTTCTTTAATCTATATACATCATCTCATCTTCCTGAATTGTACTTGTTTAGACTATTTGAATGGGTAGCTTACCTATCTGACAAAAGGGGCCAGTGTGGCTGGTTATATCATAGAGTCAAATGTTAATATTTCTTACATGCAGTCTTTTGAAATTGACCGAGCTAAAAGTGATTGCATCCCTCTCAGGTTGACCCTTCAACTTAAAGGCTCTTTCTGGGTTCTGAGAAAAGCCTGGACCCCTGAAAGGTGAAAAAGAAGCTTAAATCAGTCAGAGGCTAGGAACAGAAAAACTTCAAAAGAACATGATCTTGTGAGATTCATAATATTAAGGAGATTCTTCTGGAGATAACTGATGCACTTAGACTGCATGCGGCAAAAACAAGTCCACAAGGAAGATGAAATATATAGATGATGTTGATGCACTTTCCTTTATAAAACAACAACAAAGCAAATATAAAACATTACTTCAATAAAAAGAGGTTTATTTAGTTAGCAACTGGAGATTATTGGGCCTGACCCTTATTGAAGGCAATGAAACAAAATTCTGCAATTTCTTCTTGAGGAGTCTCTCCATAAAACTTGGTAGTCTTCTACCTCAATTCTACCAGAGGTTTGGTTCATGCGTTTTAGGCACATCTTTAGAAACAGCTTCACTATACAGTATATTATGATTCAGGGGACTGATACATTTCCTGAATGGCCCCCTGTGACTTCCATGAAATAAAATAAGAAATCCGATTTCCACACTCCAAAGTGAAAAGTCTCCTGGAGAAAATGTGATTTACCCCTGAAGTGTACACAATAGGTATTTCTTGGTGGTCACCCATTCTTGCTAAATTCTTTCTATATAATAACTCAGCTGACAGCTTTCCTTCAGGATAGCAACAAGCATTGTTATGCCAACTCTCAAGAAAAGGGACATGGCAGATTTTTATTCCTGTTGGACAGTCATTTAGATGTGGTTTTTTCCTTTTATGCACACTATCATTCTAATAAGCTGCTGTCATTAGAGAGTGACCTGGAAAAATTGAAGTGTTCTAGACAATCCTTTATACTGCATCATCCGATATGTAAGTTCACTAATGTCTAAAATAAGCATTTGTGGACTTCTTATCAGCATTTGATTTGGTAGGCAGGTAGTGTTTGTGTCACCAACTGGCTAAAAATAAGCATTGATAAAAAGACTTGTGGCTTTTCTCCTGTTACTCCAAGATAATTCTCGGCTGGTGCAAACAGGTTTAAATAATATTTTAATACAACCTGGAAAAATCAACTTATATCCCCATACCAAAAAAAGTAAAATACTAAAGAATGCTCCAATCTTTGTATAATGGTACTTATTTCACATGCCAGGAAGGTAATGCTCAAGATCCTGAAAAATAGATTCCAGCAATACGTGGAGTGAGAGTTGTCAAATGTACAAGATGGGTTTAGAAAAGGTAAAGGAATGAGACACCAAATTGCCAATATCCACTGGATAATGGTGGAAAATAGGGAGTTTCAGAAAAAAAACCATCTATTTCTGTTTTATTGACTATTCTAAAGCCTTTGACATTGTAGAGCATAACAAATTGTGGGAAGTTCTTGGTAGTATGGGGATACCAAATCAACTTGTCTGCCTCCTGAGGAATCTGTATAACGATGAAGTAGCAGCAGGAAGAACAACCACAGAATAACAGACTGGTTCAAGATTGGGAAAGGAGTACGGCAGGGCTGTATACTCTCACCCAACATATTCAACTTGTATACACAACACATCATGCAACGTGCAGGGCTTGATGATTCTAAAGTGGGAGTTAAATTGCTGGACAAAACATTAACAAACAGAGATATGCAGATGATACCACTTTGATGGCTGAAAGTGAGGAGGACTTGAAGAGCCTTCTAACCAAGGCAAAAGAAGAAAATGCAAAGTTGCATTTAAACATTTAAAAAAACCAAGATGATGACAACCAGACTGCTTGATAACTGGCAATTAGAGAGAGAAAACATGGAGGCCGTGGCAGACTTTGTATTTCTTGATGCAAAGATTGCTGCAGATGCAGAATGCAGCCAAGAAATCAGAAGATGCTTACTTATCAGGAGGAGAGCAATGACCAATGTTGATAAAATAGTGAAGAGTAGAGACATCACACTGGCAACAAAGGTCCGCATAGTTAAAGCAGTGGTATTCCCCATAGTAACCTATGGATGTGAGAGCTGGACCATAAGGAAGGCTGAGCGAAGGAAGATAAATGCTTTTGAACTGTGGTGTTGGAGAAGCATTCTGAGACTGTCTTGCAGTGCAAGAAGATCAAACAAGTCCATATTCCAGGAAATAAAGCCTGACTGCTCGCTGAAGTGAAGGATATTAGAGGCAAAAATGAAGTACATGGGCCAAATATTGAGAAGACAAAAAAGCTTGGAGAAGATAATAAGAACATAAGAAGAGCCATGCTGAATCAGACCTCAGCCCATCTAGTCCAGCATTCTGTATCACACAGTGGCCCACCAGATCTCGAGCAGAAGGGAGGGCAAAACCCTGACCTGCTCCCGACCCCCCACAACCAGTACCCAGGGAAATCCTGCCTACCTCAACCAACTCCGAGGTGGCACTTGAATGTCCTTTTCAGTAACTACCGATACACTTGGTATCCATGAATCTGTCTAATCCTGCCTTGAAGTTGTTCAGGCTGACAGCTGTCACAACCTCTTCTGGAAGTGAGTTCCATAACCCAATGACCCTCTGGGTGAAGAAATATTTCCCTTTGCATAATGATGCTGGAGAAAAAGGAAGGAAAAAGGAAGAGGGGTTGACTAAGGACAAGGTGGATGGATGGTATCCCTGAAGTGAGTGGCTTGACCTTGCAGGAGCTTGGGGTAGCGATGGCCAACAGGGAACTCTGGCGTTGGCTGATCCATGAGGTCACGAAGAGTAGGAAATGACTGGACAAATAAACAACAAACAACCTGTTCTAATCAACTGAGAGGCGGAACAGGGCTGTATTCTGGCATCATTTAAAAAAATTCTATTAATGAATTCATTCCAAAATTGGCCTTCAACTCCCCCCCCCACCCCCGCCGCTGCCAGCTCTTCTAACCACCATATATCAATTTTGAAATATGCTGACAATTTGGTTTTACTATATTTTAGCAAAATTGACCTTTAAAGGGCATTAGTCAAATTTAGGAGACTATGTGTAGATCAGCTGTTGACTTTTAGCTATTCTGAAAGCAACATTTTTTGCGGGGGGGATTTGCTCAACAAATTTATTTTGGCCTGTTCCAGGAGTTTTGTCAGCTCAGCTTTGGGCTGAGTTGGAACTCCCCTCAAATTCAGGTAGAATTTATATCTTTTTTGAATGACTGATATAATGACTGAATAAAAGACATGAGGATCACTCTCTTAGCAAACTTTGTTGGCTAGAGGAACAGGGGATTGGAAGTTTGATACAATAGTGTCTGTTACATTCACCATCTTTCTCTCTTTTTTCTGGTTAATTGAAGTTACCCAAAAACAATGTTTGGAAACTTCCTTTGGTTTAGAGAAGTTTCTTTAGTTGAGCATTAGTGCCCTTGTGGAGGCAAAACCAATCAATGAGCACATGTTAAAAATAGGCAACTGTGTAGGACAGGGGTTTTCAAACTGTGCTCCCCCAGATGTTTTGGACTTCAACTCCCACAATTCCCAACAGCTGGTAAACTGGCTGGGATTTCTGGGAGCAGAAGTCCAAAAAACCTGGAGAAGCACAGTTTGAAAAATAATTTTCCCTGTATAAAACAGAGCTTTGTGGGTGGAAATTAATTATTCTTCCAGTGAAATATTTCCGCATGTGTTTGATATTTTAAATTTTGTTCCAGCAGCATGCTTCGGTGATCTACATTTATGGTTTTGTGCCTTCCTTTATGACATCACCAGGATCTAAAACATGGAAGTTCATATCCAGACATGAAGTGAAATATCCAAGGAATTCTGAGTAAATCTCAGAATGTCTTGAAAAAATGGGGAAAAAACGTTTATTATAGAGGAATTTAATTTAAGTGACATATCAAGAAATAGCTGTGCTGCTCACTAGTATTTCCATTTAGTTCCATTCAGATAACTGGCAGGTGCAGAACCAATTAAAGTAATGAAAGGACAAGGTGAACAAGTCTTGAAGTGAAATGAGCAATGGAAAGACCTAAAAGAGTTATGTGGCCACCAAAAACATAGGAATTTGGGGACCTTATTCTTGGTGTTGCAATAGCACTTCTGCAATGCTATTTAGGTTACTGAGCAAATTACTGAACTATGGCCTAACCGACTCTGATTAAGAGGCTGAGCTGTTGATATAGTTAATTTACTATTGGATTTTATGTTCTTGTTTTTGGTTAATTCTGAGGAATGATACACAACTTGAAAACTCATCAATCTTCAGGTTCCAGATGAAGAACTCACTAGTGATCTAAAATGTGACAATGTTTTGCACAACACCCTTTCATCCCAGCAAGCTGGGATGAGAGGTACTTACCCAGCCGATCACGAGGTTCGAGTGGTTCTTTGTAGAACCTTCTAGGCGGGGGCGTGGCCTCTAGGAAGGCCAAGCCCCGTCAAGCCATTCCGCCCTGACTGTCTGCCCACCACTCCCGCCCATTGTCAGTATTTTGGAACAGTTGAACTAGGAGCTGGGTATGGAATTTTACCTCCATGCTACGGTTAAGCCTGGGAGGGTTTTTGCCTACCCCCATTTGTGGCGTAGGGGCTACTGGAGGCATTGGATTATTAACTAGATTAGCGATGAATAGTGAGGGAAATTCCCTAATTGGTGTACACCCTAGGCACCCCCTTCAGGGGTGAGGGCCAGTTGGTTTAAATCCTCACATTAAAGTTCTGGTTGTTGGGTGAGGTAGAGTTAATGGCCCTGGAATGGGAAGAGGCTATTCTCAAGTTCGGGAGAATGGATCTCTTACTCATTTCCCTTAATAGGTTTGCTCTGGTTGGTTAATCAGGCAAGCCTGGTGTTTCGCCCGGAAATTGTATAACATCTGATTATGTCATATTCCTGACACCCCTTGAGTTTAGCTGAGGTGATTTAAATAGGTAAAATAAAAGTTGCCCAATTTGAACCCAAGAAATTGTTGTCTGCCTATTATTGTTTGTGTCTCGTTACTTCGGGGGATGGGTGGGTAACTCTATTGAGTGCAGAAGTGCCCAACAGGTGGTCTTGCCTACTAACTCAATTGATAATAATGAAGCTCATGCTATGCCTAAGATGTATCTGTGTCTCTTTGACCCAAAGAAGATTACAAATTTTCTTTATTAACCTTGATTTTTAAATGTAACATTAAAAAGCCAAGAGATCACTTTTTCATGGAATAATATTATCTTCATTCTTTATCAGAGTGATGCTGACAAGTTCACAGAGACATAGTGCCACCCCCTCCCCCCCCAACCACTTCCTCTTGATATTCATATCAGCCTTTATTAATCTAATTTAGAATCAGGTTTAGTATTCTAAGCAGCAACCGAGATGTCTTGAATTCCATTTTATAAATTCTGAAGATGAAAAAAGAGACAATACTGGAAGTGAAGGCTTTATCATTTCTCATTGTATCAAAAAAAGAGAGAAGCAAGTCCTTAACATATTTCAAAATAAACACATATGGATTTAAATCACAGTCCCTGGGTACACAATCCTTTGAATCAGCTTTGTTCCTGTGTCTCCTTCAATTTTGTTAATTAGAATTAAGCATCCTATTATGATAGTGCTGTACTTTGAAGTGGGATTTTTGAATGTCATGGACTGAAAGCACCTCCCAGATGGGCTAGGAAGTTATTAAGAGCAAGACGCCTCCAGAGATTAAAAGACATAATGCTGTGAGACAGATTGCCATTGTATTTCCATACTTTTAAAAGTGCTGGCAGAAATATGGACTAAAGTGAGATTGGTCTTTGAAGAAATAGCTTATTAAATACACAACAGCCTGACAGGGGAAATGGGCTTAGGAAACTTATTTTGATAATGGTGAGTCAGGAGGAACATCTCCACTCTGAAATGTATAGCACAGTCTATGAATTCAGTGGCTGCATCTCATGATTTATACTGCTAAGGATAATATCCAGATTTGTTGCAATGAAGAGGGATGAGATGAAACCTTTGTCTCCTTATAAGAATTACACCCCCCATTAAACTGTCCTTTGGTCCAAATTTCTAGAAATTCAATAATTGAAAGCTTTAGTTGAAAATTTTGATATACAACTTGAGCACTCAAAACAATGGATGTGGAACACAGTTACTAAAGGAATACAAGTATAATAGTTCTACAAGTGAATTACTCTATTTTCAATATCTTTCTTTCTGCAATGCTAGGAATTTTGGGACTGGTCGACATAACTCCAAGGATGGTTTTCTGGTGACACCAAACTGGAGTTGGCCCTGCTGGATGCCCAAGAGCTCCATCTTGCTTCCATAGCAGATGGAAAGAGGGGTGATAGTCAAAGCTATCCTGAGGCCAATCTAGATTTTGATATTCCAGATTGGACTCAGAGTTAGTGTAGACACCAAACCTTTGAAGTAAAAGCTCCATTTTTTCTTCTGTTGTCAGAATTCTGATTATCAACAGCATCGTTTCAAATCAGTCTTTGTTTAAGGAATACTTACATTGGATCTTTCAGATATGAATTGGGTTAAAGTCATGTCAAAAACTGCAGTTTTTGGTGTGACTCACATTACTCCTCATTAATGACAAAGGAGAGCAGAACCTGGAAAAGTTACTTTCTTTCTGCAACCTATAGAACAGTGTTTTTCAACCTTTTTTGAGCTGCGGCACATTTTTTACATTTACAAAATCCTGGGGCACACCACCAACCAAAATGACACCCTAACACAGTAATACATATAGTTAATATGTTTTTAAATGCATTTATACACTCAGTATGAAACCTGGGCCTGTTTCGATGAACACAACATAGATATCCTGGCAGGAATGGCAGAAAGACAGAAAGACACACATGAAGGTCTTGCTCAACAGCTGTTCATTTGTGGGATTAACATAACTCAAAAACCACTGGACAAATTGTTGCCAAATTTGGCCACAAAACATACTAATACTAACTCAAGGAGGGACCATCAGTCAAAACATTTATTTTGTCATTTGGGAGTTGTAGTTGCTGGGAGTTATAGTACACCCACAATCAAAGAGCACTCTGAACTCCACCAATGATGGAACTAAACCAAATGTGGCACACAGGACTCCAAGACCAATGGAAAACACTAAAAGGGTTTGGTGGGCATTGACCTTGAGTTTGGGAGTTGTAGTTCAACAACATCCAGAGAGCACTGTGGACTCAAACAAAGTTGGATCAGGACCAAACTTGGCACAAATACTGAATATGCCCAAATGTGAACACTGGTTGAGTTTGGGGGAAATAGATCTTGACAATTGGGAATTGTAGTTGCTGGAAGAAAAGGGAGGGGGGGAGAGAGCGAGGCAGAAGGGAAGGAAGGGGTGAGAGAGAGCAAGGCAGAAGAGAAGGGAGGGGGGAGTGCACGAGGCAGAAGGTAAGGGAGGAGGAGGAGAGCGAAGGCATGCTCTGCGGCGGCACTTGCTCCTGGCCTCCTCCTCTTCTCTCCCCTCCCCTCCGTTGGCTGCTCTGCTTGCCTGCCTGCCTGCCAGGTCCCTTACTCGGGCCGGTCAGAATCGGCCGGCGGGCCGCAAAATGCCCATGTCTGGTACTGGAGGTTCCCATTTCCCACGACACTCCTGATGGCCGCTCACGGCACACTAGTGCGCCGTGGCACACCGGTTGGGAAACACTGCTATAGAATACCCTCAACATCTTGTTTATTATCTGATGGATATTATAATTCAATATATTTTAAAATATATATTTGAGGGCCAGATTTACTTGTTCCTGTTTCAATGCAATATAAACCAAAATTGCATTTGGTAAACAATTAGGAAATTGTATTTCTCCAAATTTTGCAGCTGAGTAATCCAATTTAAACTGTTATTTAAATTGAGTATAACATTTAAAATGTGAAGTGTAATTGAACTAAAAAAATATTTATAGAAGTGTGGCAAAATCTATTGGAGAGATATCATGCAAATATGTGTATGTTAGATAAAATCATCTCCAAAACTATACATGAAGAGAGCCACTCACAAAATGTGTACACATTTCCATGATTATTTTTTAAAGATATGCACAAAACCTGAAACAATAACATAACATTGAGAAGATATTCAGGTTTAGGATGTAATAAATTTAAGATTGGAAAGAAAACAAATGTGGGGCAGAAAGATGTGAAAAATGAAAATTCTAACTACAAAAACGTGTGAATGTTTGACATTATGACTCCTTTCTGTGAATCTCTGTCTCCATATAGATTTCCAAAGAATCAAGATTCTTGTGCAATTAGAAAACATGGCTGAATATATGGACACTGATTTGTGTGGCAGCTTAGAAAACCATACTCACACACACACACACACTTGGGTGCAGTGAGTGAGTAAATCTACTGCATAAATATTTGCTCTTCCTTTGAAAGTGCTTGGAAAGACTTAACAAAGTCAAATATTTTACTTATAGTATTCACCATTTTAGGGTAAACAATTTTGCTTGCTTTCCTTGTGGTTGCGCTACACAGAATGTAAAGAGCTGTAATTTTGTGATATGAAGACCTACCAAATATCATGCGAAAACTAATGTATAGACTGAAAGCCTGAAACTTTGGTCTTAATTCTGCATTTAACGCAGAACCCAATTGTTAACCCCATTAGAATGAGCCAATTACATCTAAAGGAACATGGTAAATCAATATGTATCCAACTTCCATTGATTTAGACTGTGATTGATTCTACAGAAACACATAATGTGGGTTGGAAGCAGCATGAAAAAAAAAAGGCTGACCCTGCCCTGGATTGTGGGTGCCTTGAGCAACCTTGGCAGTGAGACACCAGCCTATCATTTCAGCTTTAATCTGGTAGTACACTGTCCCAAAAAGCTAGAGATTAAGCAGAAAGCAAACATAATAACAATTTGAGTATGAACTATAAAATGATTGTCATAGAGGGAAGAAAATGAAAAGCACTATGGTGATAGCAGTAGCAGAAAACTGAATGAATTAATGGAACATTGAAACCTTGAACACATCAAGGGGCCATGTTTATAACCTGATGGAAGCTGAGGGCCAGATCTGATTTGCATATGAATTTACATTTCTTCAGTAAATGCACTTCTTTAATTACTGTTCTGTAGCTCCAGGCTAGGTTTCTATTCTTATTATAGTATAACAAGTGTCATGACACATCTTTATCCCTGTTTAAACAGGAAAGCAAAAGAAGATCTCAAGAGTATAATAAAACAGAAAAGATGTAATTTATGTACTAATGCATAGCACACTCCATACACTATGCAAAGCTCTAATAGCTTTTTCTGGACGCAAAACTAAAGTCACCCTGGCAATTAATAAGCCAATCAGTACTTGAGTGCCCACTCATTTGGATGAAACATTACTATCTTTGATAGACCGAAATTGTGGAATATTTTATTCCAATTCAGGTCAAAGATGTCTATCATTTCAAATGAGATTTTGCCTTAGGTATAACTGCCTTTAGGATTGGTACTATCATGAAGCCTGTTAGAAGAGGGGCTTGGGAAGATAGAATGCTGGATATGGCAAATAATTTGCTTTCTCCAGACCACCTCACTGCTCCTGTTGCATTGTGTGTGTGTCTGTGTGTCTTCTGGTTTGAGAGAATTGGCCATCTGCAAGGACGTTGCCCAGGGGACGCCCGGATGTTTTGATGTTTTACCATCCTTATGGAAGGCTTCTCTCATGTTCCTGCATGGGGAGCCGGAGTTGACAAAGGGAGCTCCTCCGTGTTCTCCCTGGATTTGAACTTGTGACCTGTCAGTCTTCAGTCCTGCTGGCACAAGAGTTTAACTCATTGTGCAGGGATGGGAGAATATACAAAAATATTTGAAATGTGGTTGGAAAAATGTTTTTCAGTGTCAGAAATGCAAGAGGATATCATAATTCAGAACTCATCCTGCACAAAATTTGCACATGGTAATTTTGCACAAAAAACAGCATTTTCTGCACAGATAAAACAATAGAAATATTGCAGAAAGATCAATCTTGTTTACATATGGAACCCCCCAAACAAAAAAGAGAAAGTATTTAAAAGACAAAGCACAACACAACAGCGTAGCTTGCTCACAGCACACCAGGCAGCAACAGTGTGACTAAAGATTCTTGAGCTTAAGCAATAGAGTAGCAGAATCAACCTTAAAGTTTCAAAAAGGTTTATTAAAAGAGTTGTGGACTAAACTTTGGACATAAAATAAAAAAGATCTCATGAAAAGAAAACGAGAACTTCCAAAAGACTTCTGGAATTTACAGAAATAATTTGAAATAAAGGAAGAATGGAGAAAACTGAATAGAAGCATAAAAGACTGTTCAGATAGACATAAAGCTTAATCAAAAGAATTGACATGATATGGGTTTCAAACAGCTTGGTGGGATTAGTGGAAAACATGGAAATACATCTGAAAATAATGTCACATCATGCTCCAATTTCATTAGATATCAAAATAAAAAAGACATATGGTTTGAAAATTAAATCAATATCTACTTTAAAAAACAGAAAATGTGCAGAATATAAAAGAAGAAACAAAAGACTTTTAGAAAAGGAATAGAATGGAAGGAATGTATTCTAAAACAATATGGTATATATTAAAAACTTATCTGAGGGGAAGATTAATATAAGTTTATGCACCAGACAGGAAACAAAATTTTAAAAAATCAAATTCAAGAAACAATTAAAGACAAAGAAAAGGAAAGTAAAATTTACCAATCAAATGTAAACATAATTCAAGAGCTGAAGCAGTTAAGAATCCAAGCATCAATGATATTAACACATCAAATGGAAAAGGTACTTAAAATTCACCAAACAAAAGCTTTTTGAATTTGCTAACAAACCAGGCAAGTGGTTAGCAGTTAAATTAACAAAGGAAAGACAGAAAATGGATAATCTTGTTGAAGAGGGAAAGCCAAAATCATTGCTGCACGGCTTCCCCCGTGCTGTCCCCAGCTTAACTAATGAGAACACAGATAGCCATCCATATTCTCAGGGCTCTGTTCTACAATGCTGCCAGAATGGAGTCAAGACAGAGCCCCACTGGAAGTTGCCCTGCATCACGTGATGGGTTCCAGCTGGCTCCATCTTGGAAGCCTTGTACAATGGAGCCCAAGCTCCATGTGATGAGGTGGTAAATCGAAATAGAGATGTGGTATAATCTTCATTTTCATCTAAATTCAAACATAGGAAAGTCTCAAAAACTACATTCTCCATTCAGCTCTCACACAAAGACTAGAGAGAAGAGAGAGAGAGAGAGCACTGGCCATAAGATCTTGAGAACTTAACACAAAAGATCCACCACCTGAGAAATATCAGGCTGGGTCTACACTGCCCTATATCACAGAATCTGATCTCAAGTTATCTGCTTTCAATTGCATTATATGAGTTTCCACTGCTATATAATGTGGGATAAGCAGATAGTCTGAGATCAAATCCTGAGATATAGGGCAGTGTAGAAGGGGCCTCAATCTGCATCATCAATGAGATAGGAGGAGGGAATAGAAAGTTAGAAAGATTGGCAGGCATCCAGAGAGGAATGAGGAAAATATTGTCCTATACTAATCTATTTGCTCCTTATATGTTTCCTTAATGAGGGCTATCGACTTGGGCAGGATGTGGTTGAACACCAACAATTTTCTGTACAAACCCCCTCCCTCCACTGTAATTTGGGTATGTAAAACACACATGGTTGATTTGCATAAAACAGTGTACCCTGTGTAGAAAACAAGAATAAATATTTCTGCATTGAAATATTATTTTCCACACAGGAAATGGTGTTTTTTGTACATGACAATCATATGATAATTTTGCAAAGAACAAATTACAATTATAGTTTGCTGCTCAGACATATTTTTCAGCAATTAATATTTCTGTGCTTACATGTTATTTTGTACTTTGCACAATCACATGTGAATCTTACACAAAATATCTCCCAAATTGTTTTTTTTAAAATAGTTTTTATTGGTTTTTTTTTGTCCTTACAACATAAAACAAAGAGATAGGAACAGAGAGAGAAAAAGCTCGTGCCCGAGTAAAAGAATTGAGTGAGGGAGAGAGGGGTGGGAAAAGTGAGATAGAGAAGGGGTAGGATTGGGAAGGGAGAAACAGAGAGAAATAGAAAGAAATAGAAAGAAAAGAAATACATTACTTCCAGTCGGGGTGATTGGGAACTCATAAGTATTCGGTATTTCCCCTTAGTCTTTGTATAGTCAGTCTTTCACCGCTAGATCATAATGTCCTCTAAGTGCTACAGCTTCTTCGTCCTCAGGTAGCTCTTGACAGGTTGCCAGTCAGTCTTGTTCTTTTTATTTGTACTCTTTACCAATTCTTTTAATTCATCCATCACCACATACTCTGCTAGTTTGGTGGCCTACTCTGCCATCGTTGGAGGTTTTTCTTGTTTCCACCTCCTAGCCACCACAGTCCTTGCTGCTGCCGTAATAAAATAAAAGATCTTCTCCTTCTTTCTATCTAATTTATTATGTGTTAAATTAAGCAGGAATATTTCAGGAGCTAACTCTAGTTGCGTTGCCAGCATCTCTTGTACATGGAGGTGTATATTTCTCCAGAACTTTTTTGTCTGTGGGCATGACCACCAGCAATGTAGAAGTGTCCCCTGATGGGCCCTGCACTTCCAGCATTTACTATTGGTCTCTTTATAGAGCTTCGCAAGCTTTTGCGGGGTCAAGTGCCATCTATAAAATACTTTATACCAATTTTCTGCTATCGGCGTGGCTCCAGCATAATCTTTGGTTTTCTTCCAGACCTCTTCCCATTCACTCAAGAGAATGGAATGCTCAAAGTCCTGTGCCCAACTATTCATATTAACTTTAACCACCTCCGATTCAGTATCCCACTCTTCTAATTGTTTATAGAGTATTCTAATCTGTCTTTTTTCTTTCTTTAATACTGCGTCCCACATACTGTCCTGCTGGGAAAATTGGTTTACCAAATCTATTCTATAGTAATTTTTGACTTGGGCATATTGGAACCATGATAAGGGTAGGCCAGATGCCCTCATTTGATCTTGCGTTTTCAGCCGCCATTCTCCATCTATTTTTTCTAATAAATTCTTATAGGTGTACCATTCCATGTCTGGGAGTCCTCTTTTATATTGCGCCTCTATCGAGGAGATCCACATTGGGGTGGCTTGGCAAAGACGACTTTTGTATTTGTTCCAAACTTTAAGGAGTGCCGCGCGAATAAAATGATTCGTGAAGTTCGCCTCTACCTTGGCCTTCCCGTACCACAGGTACGCATGCCATCCCCTTCTAGCGTCGAACCCCTCCAGATTCAAGAGTCGTTTTTTCTTTAACACTGCCCAATCTCTCACCCAGGAGAGGGCCGCCGCTTCGTAATAAAGCTGTAGGTTGGGGAGGGATAGACCTCCCCTCTCATAGCTATCAGTTAAGTTTTTATAGCTGAACCTTGCTTTTTTGTCGGACCATATAAATTTCAAAATATCTTTCCTCCAGCTATTAAAACAATAATTTGTCCGTATAATTGGGATCGTCTGAAATAAAAAAACCATTCTGGGCAAGATGTCCATCTTAATTGTGGCAATTTTTGCCATAAGGTTTAAATTCAGATGCCTCCAGACCTCCATTTTCTTACTAATTTCCCTCCAGGTTATGTCGTAGTTATTTTTCATTAGTTGATTATTTTGCGATGTTATGTTAATTCCTAGATATTTGACGTTGTTTGAGACTTGGATATTTAATAGATCCTGTAGCCTTTCCTTCTTTTCTTTTACCATATTTTTAGTAAGAATTTTGGTTTTCTTATAATTGATTTTTAAGCCTGCCACAGCCCCAAACATGTTGATTTTCTTGATCCATTCACTTGCAGTTTCTAAGGGATTTTCTATAAAGCAAACTAAATCATCCGCAAACGCCTTCAATTTATATTCTTCCCCGTGAATCCTGAGGCCCTTCAGTGTTCTATCCGTTCGGATGTCCTGCAATAGGAGCTCCAAAGTAAAAATAAAAAGTAGAGGGGAGATAGGGCAGCCCTGCCTCGTCCCCTTCTGAATTTGCACAGTAGCCGACGATTTGCCGTTTACTATAATTTTCGCTGATTGATCTGCACAGATGGCTGATATCGCGTTTCGAAAATAAAAGCCCATATCTTTTTCTCGAAGGATCTCCTTTAAAAATTCCCAGTTTGCCTAATCGAAGGCTTTCTCTGCATCAAGGAAGAGAAAGTGTCACGATCACCGACTTAGAACTGCCCCTTTAACACACACACGGAGACGTAGCAAAGGCTAACTAATTTATTGAGTATATAAAACAGTTCCAAAAGGTATATAGTCCAATAATATGCAAGTGTTCAAAGTATAAAGCAAGTAGTCCAAAGTTCCGTAGCAAATAGCTTGAAGCGTGGCAAGGCTCCGCAAACCAATGCGGATCAGGAAACAGGGCAAGGTTTCGCAATCCAATGCGAATCAAGAACAGGGCGAGGTGCCGCAAACCACTGCGGCTCAGGAAACAAGGCAAAGGCAAGGTAAAGCTTGATGACCACTGTTGGCTTGTGGTCCCACTCCGCTTCGCGCCTATTCAGTATAGACGTGGCCGGAGAACTGAGGATCAGTTCCCACGGGGCCGTTCTTAATCCTCGGCCGGGACCCCGACGATCTAGGGCCCGGCGCCTCCAGTCTCTACTTTCCGAACGGTGACGGTCTAGGGACAGATGCCAGCTCCTCCTGCCCTCCTCTATGTCCCTGCGCCTGTTATGAGAACGGCCCCGCTCTTCCAGCCTAGTATCGCTATCTTCCTGAGAAGCAGCCTCCCCCGAAGTTTCCCAGCCGCTAGCCTCCATCTGCTGCTCGGCCAGCTCCTGGGAACCTCGGCCATTTGGGAATTCATAACTATCTCCGCTATCTGCTTCGCTGCCTCCCATCTCCACCTGGTCCGCTCCTTCCCCGGGAGAATGCTCCCATTCAAGATCCCAGGCTAAACTCTCTACCGTGAACTGGGCAAAGGCACGGCTGACCAATCTTGCTCTGGGCCTTCCAACTCATCCTCCGAGTCCCTTTCAGCCTGTGCGGGTCCCAATGCCAACAGGACCCCCGGTGCGTCACCCCTCCCCCGTGGCACGGGCGGACCCATGGGTGCTACAGAAAGCCAACTTCAGTTTGAATGTTAACATCATAGTACTCAATGGCATTGAGAACGGTTCTGACATTATCCCTTAACAGCCTATTTGGCAGAAAGCCCGCTTGGTCTTCATGTATAATATCGTTCAATAAGATCTTCAACCTTCCGGCCATTATTGAAGTAAAGATTTTATAGTCATTGTTGAGCAACGATATTGGCCGGTAATTTTCAACATATTCCGGATCAGATTTAGGTTTGTGAATCAATACTATATTGGCCTCCCGCCACGTGTTCGGCATAGATCCATTCTTCAATACATTATTTATCACCTCCGTTAGGGAGGGGCTTATCTCCTCTATCAATACCTTGTAATAGATTGCAGTTAGCCCATCGGGCCCTGGGGCTTTGTTTAGGGGTAATTTCTTGATAGCCTCCTTTATCTCTTTCTCCTCCACCAATCTGTTTAGTGAGGCTCTCTGATCATCAGTAATTTTTTCCAGTTTTAATTTATTTATATAAGAGACAATATCCTCCATTCTTATGTTGTCCCTCTCATAGAGTTTTCTATAATATGCCTCAAAATGTTTAATAATTTCATCCTCAGCAAATATCTGCTTGCCTTTGTTGGTCAGGGAGGATATGGATTGAGATTGTTTCCTTTTTTGTAATTTCTTGGAGAGGTTTGTTAATTTCTCCATAATAGTTCAATTTCAAGTATCCTAGATTTCTGGCCATTTGTGCAATTTGATATTCATTAAGTTCTTGTCTAATGAGCTCGGCCTCCAGCCGGAGCTTTTTCTTCTCGGGGTTAAGCTTTAATTGCATTTCTTTATCTAGCAACTCCTTTTGCAATTTGTCATGCCTTTCCCACCTTTTTTATTTTTTAACATTCCTTGTTGAATAAAAAAGCCCCTCATCACGGCCTTGCTAGCCTCCCAAATTGTTTCTTTACTGACTTCTCCATTATCGTTTGTCTCAAAATATTCTTTAATAAGCCTCTTGTTTAGTTCTATATCCTCCTCCAAGCGCAACAAATTATTATTTAGTTTCCATCTTCTTTCCCTTGCCTCCCCATGGAACTCCAATGCCAGAGGACAGTGGTCTGTGTTTTGCCTGGGCATAATTTTTATATTGCTTATCTTTGGTAACAAAGACTTGGTTACCCAAATCATATCAATGCGGGACCAGCCCAAATGGCGGGCTGAGTAATAGGTGTAATCCTTCTCCTTCGGATTTCTGATTCTCCACGCATCCTGCAGAAAAAGATCATTTTTCAGTGAGAGGAAACTGACAGGAAGTCTCCCCCCCTTGGGATCCAAGCCTTTCTTCCTTTTCTTTGTTTTATCTAAATCACAGTCCAGAACACCATTAAAGTCCCCAGCTAATATTATATTATCATATTTGTCCTGGGTTAAGAATTTTCTGAGTTGTTTGATAAATTTCGACTTAGCGCCAGTTGGAGCATATATATTACAAATTAACAAATCTTGTTGGTTGGTTTTTATCTTAACTCCTAATATCCTCCCGTCGTGATCTTTGAAGGCTAGTGACGCATCTATTTCTTCTTTAATATATGTCACTACTCCATTTTTTTTCTGTGGTGCTGCCGAATAGAACACCTTCCCCAATCGAGTTTGATTCAGTTGCGACACCTGTTTTTGTGAGATATGTGATTCCTGCAGTAACATAACATCATACTTCCCCTTCTTCAGGGTATTAAAAATTAATCTTCTTTTATTTGGTGAATTTAACCCATTAACATTATTCGAATAAACAGAAATCTTCTTCATTTGTATTATCAGAGTGCGCTTCTTCTTCCTCTCCCCCTACCGCTCCTTCTTCCTGGTCCATGTCTTCGGATGAGCAGGGTCTTTGTCGTTTTTTGTCTTGTTTTTTATAATCCTGGCCTTCCTCAGCTTTTTTGCTTTCCTTTGTTTCCTTTTTGGGGGCCTCTTTTTGTTTCTTACTTCTTTCATCGTTTTTTTTCTTTTTTTCCAAATGTCTTTTCAAGTCCTTATGGAAGTCTAGGGCCTTCTCCTCGGAGGTGAGCCAATATTTAGTGTCATTCAAAGTTAGTGAGATACCCTCCGTTCTCTCCCATTTGAAACGTATTTGGTGTTTTTTGAGGTCGTCTACCAAGAAGTAGTACTTCTTTCTTTTGGCCATCGCTGATGCTGTAAATTCTTTAAGTATAATGACAGACCTTCCTTTATGAGATACCGGAGACCTGGATTTGTGTTTGATTATGTCCTCTCTTATTGACCTTGTAGTAAACCAGACCAGCACGTCCCTGGGGACCTTATTCCTCTTGGCATAACTTGTGTTTATTCTAATGGTGCGGTCTATATTGGGTTTAATCTGCTCACTAGTTGTATCCAATATCTTTGCTGTTATTTGGGCTATCAGCTCTCTAAGGTCCTGGCCCTCTTCTTCTTCCAGGTTCCTATATCTCAACTGAAAATCTGTTTCTTTAATGGCCCATCTATCTTGCTGTTTCTCTAGCCTCTCCTGGATCTCCTCAAATTTGCTCATTTTCTCTTCCATCTTCTTTTGAATTTTTTTTGTGGCTACGGATTCCACTTTAATGCCCTTCAGTTCTTGTTGCATACCTTCCATATCTTTTTTCATCTCCGAGAGCTCCCCCTTAATCTCTTCTTTAAGTTCTTCTTTCATGGTAGTCAACTCTTCCTTAAACATTTCTTTAATTTTAACCTCCATCTTTTTCCTATTGTCTGTCATCTGCTCTTGCATTTGCTCTCGCATTCTTTGGATCTCTAGTAGTAAGTCCTTGCCTGACACTTCGCCCGACAGCGAGTGACGCCTGGCTCCTGGCGTCCCCGGGGCTTTGTTGCCTTTCGCTGAGCTCATGAATTTGTCCATAACTACTATAGCAATTGGATGTCCTTAGTATTCCTAAATCCGACCGTGACTCCACCTGGGTCTTAAACACAGTCTAAGTCTGAAGCCAATGGTATGGTTTCTCTCCAGGTTTATCTCCAACCCCTATTTCTCCTTAAATCCCAAAAAGGGTTCTTCTTACCTTGTCCCAGAGTAGGGGGGAGTAGGAGGGGAGTCAGTGGGCACGTCCGTTCAACTGTGGGGCCCCGGGAACGAAAACCCTGGGTCAGGGGATATCCGATCTAGAGCTCAGTATGTCAGGTCTCTTTCTTCTGTCAAAGTTCTGGAGGTTATAAGATTATCAAGGATGACTTCCTGTCTTTACTTGATCTTTGGGAGTTCCCTTTTCCTCCACGCTGTTCGAATTCTGTTGGGTCTTCCCCTTTAAACTCGGCACGTTGCTTACGTTGGAGGCGTCCTGGACGTCACCGCGTCGCTGCGTCGTAGCGTCACGTCGTGCGCTCTGGATCACTGGCTCGCTACTCGCCTATTGTTTACTTCCTCGTTCGCCAGCTGCCTCACCGAGCCTCCGAGCCTCCAGGCCTCCAATGCGTCCCAGCTGTTCCAACTTCTCCCCAGAGTCACACTTAAAGGTACCGCATCTGTTTTATATTCCAGCCGCGACCCCAGCGTACCCTCTTTTAATATTAGCAAAGCTGTCCGGCTGGGAGTCTGTGTGTGTGTCCAAAATAAGGCAGCGGCATCTGGGGGCTCACCAGCTCTTCTAGAGGTTGTCGCGATGGGATTCTCCTTAGTTCTCCTTCTTGGATCCACCACTCTGCAACCTTTCAGGCAACCTTTAGCTACCAGCTCAGCTATTTCTTTCTTGTCCACTCCTATTCCTTCTGTTATGAATCTATTATATGCCTTGGGTAAATCCGGTGAGATTTGGTAGTCCCGCACCCTTCTTACTTCATTCTTCTAACTTTTTCTGTATAACTTCTTCACCGTGAGCATTAAAATGGAGACGGTCGGCCAGTATGGCACTTTCGCGCCGCACTCCTCCACCGGCCGCTTACCCGCTGAGGGAGGGGGGGAGAGACCCCTCTTTGTCTCCCTCGTAGGTATCGCTAGTAACTGACCTCTATCCCGTCAGTTTGGGGTCGTGATACCCCCTGCCGTAAGTGGGGGAGCCCAGTATTCCTGAGGGTCTCTTCGGAGCCTCAGAAATCTGCTGCGGCCGCCATTTTGTCTCCACCCGGAAGTCACAAAATATCTCCCAAATTGTTAATAGCCTTTGAAAAACAGCATTTGAAGAGCTAGAAAAACACCACATTGCTATATTCTAGAAGAAGTGTAGACACCATCTATACTGCCATATGCATTATGAGTCCATACTGAACATACAATGTAGTTTCAAAGGCTATAGTAAAACAATGACATCTCTATGTACTCCTTGCTGTTCCTGACCATGGGGAATGTTGTCTTGGTGAATAGTAGAGAGAAGGAGTCAGGCAGGTAGGCTATTAATCTCATTTATTTACAGCCTCCTGGCAATCTCTTTCTCTTGCATTCTCCACCATGCTTGGGCTGGAAAAAATGACAGACACGATACTTTGAAAACTACTGGAACAAGTGACCCTCATTGAATATCTACCTCTATATTCTCTACTCCAGTGTTTCCCAACCTTTTTTGCGCCACAGCACACTTTTTACATTTGCAAAATCCTGGGGCACCAACTGCAATGACACAAAATGACACTCTAACACAGTAATACATATAGTTAATATGTTTTTTAAAATGTATTTATACACTCAGTGTGAAACATGGGCCAGTTTCAATGAACTGAACATAGATATCCTGGCAGGAAAGACACAAACTTCCCACACAGAACTCCCAGAACCAAGAGAAAATGCTATAAGAGTTTGGTGGGCATTGACCTTGAGTTTTGGAGTTGTAGTTCACCTATATCCGGAGAGCACTGTGGACTGAAACAATGTTGGATCAGGACCAAACTTGGCATGAATACTCAATATGCCCAAATATGAATGCAGATGGAGTTCAGGGGACATAGACCTTGACATTTGGGAATTGTAGTTGCTGGGATTTATAGTTCCCCTACAATCAAAGAGCATTCTGAACCCCACCAATGATAGAACTGGGCCAAACTTCCCACACAGAACCCCCAGGAGGCAAGAGGAGGTCGCTACTTGGGGAAAGGGAGGTGGGCCTTCCCAATGCATGGAGGGGGAGAGACCAAGTAGACAACAGGTGCGGAGGGGGGGTGTTTGTAATTTTCTGCCTTTATTGAGGTAGGTTTCTTAAGGTTTATATACTTTAACACACTAGACTCCTCCCCCCCCCGCGGTCCTGGAGGTTCCAATTTCCCACGGCACACCTGATGATCGCTCATGGCACACTAGTGTGCCTTGGCACACTGGTTGGGAAACATTGCTCTACTCCTTGACCTTCTCCTCCCTTTTTGTATTTATGTTGTTTTTGTCTCTCCTTACCCACTGAAAGTATCATGGTTCCACCAAAGGTTTTCTGGGAGTATGTTTGAATTTTCCATAGCCACCTTCAAGGAAAAAAACAAAAAAAATGAACCTATCCGTTATTATGCAACAAAGTTCCATATCCTGGAATCATAGGCAAAATGATAAAGGCACAGTAGGAAAGAATAAAATGCTCAAGGATACATTTACAGTGTTCCATCACTACTTCGTGGTTTGCCTTTTGCGGACTCGCTGTTTCATGTGTTTTTTAAAGAAAAGAAAATATGAATTTAAAATATTAAAACAAGTAGCGAGGGAACACTGAACAGAAAGGCCCCACCAGTGTGTGTGTGTGTGTGAGAGAGAGAGAGAGAGAGAGAGAGAGAGAGAGAGAGAGAGAGAGAGGCTCCACCGGGACTATCCACTTCTGGGGAAATTGAAGATGTGGTGGAGGCATCACGGGGCCCAAGCGACAGCAAGAAGCCCAGGCAGTGACGAGGTGCCTCTTCCACTGCTTTTGTAGGAGCAGGAGCCATGGTGCCTGGGCCGGGCCTGTTGTCAGGGAGGGAGGTGCCAAGAAGAAGGAGGAAGGTAAGAGCTGCCCCCAGAGGGAAGAAGATGAGCCAGGGAGGGGGTATCTCTACTTATTTATTATTTATTATTTATTTAAAACTTTTATACCCAAGTCTTCTCACCTCCGAAGAGGGACTCAGACCGGCAAACAGCAAGTATTCAATACTAACTTAATTTAAAATCTAAAAACATCATAAATTTAAATTAAAATTATCAAATACAATACAATAAATACATTTAAAAATCCTTCAACCAAAGTAAAATCAAGTCCAACTCTATCCATATAATCGGTTCATATCAAGTGGTTAGCGACTTTAATCTCTTCACGATCTCCTCCTTCATTCTGCGAAGGCTTCATTGCATAGCCACGTTTTCACCCACTTCCTAAAAATCAGGAGGGAGGGGGCGGATCTAATTTCATTTGGAAGGGAATTCCACAGCTGGGGGGCTACCACAGAAAAGGCCCAGTCCCTCTTCCACAGCAGACGTGCCTGCGAAGGTGGTGGAACTGAGAGCAGGGCCTCTCCAGATGATCTTAGCACTCTTGACGGTTCATAGGGGAGAATACGTTTGGACAGATAAACTGGGCCGGAACCGTATAGGGTTTTGTAGGTCAACACCAGCATTTTGAATTGTGCTCGGAAGCTAATTGGCAGCCAGTGGAGCTGGCACAACAGGGGAGTTGTGCGCTCCCTGTACCCCGCTCCCGTTAGTAGTCTGGCTGCTGCGTGCTGGACTAATTGCAGCTTCATGGAATTTCCTGGAACGTAACACACACCATAAGTGAGGGAACACTGTATTTCATCTCCAAGTCTTTAGGCTGAATCCTAGGAATAAATTCCAGGCCTTGCAGACACACTCATCCTACTTTTGAGTTTTACACATTGTTAAAAGGAAGGTACGAAATATAAAGTTTAGGCTCCCACGCACATTTAAAGAGGTTGGCTCAAATCCTGTTTGAGCTTTGCATGTTGTAAGTAGACTTGCATCTGTGGGAAATAGAATTGCAAAGAGGCACTGATTTTATGCAGTAGAGGGCTGCTGTTATTTAACTACTTAGCAGAGCCAGAAAAGGAACTGATGTGCAATGGGACTGAAGTGAATTGGGATTGGTGCATTATAGTCTCCAGTGTGCATTCAGTCCATGATGAATTCCAGGAAACTTCAATATGCCTGTGTCCCATTGCACAGATAGTGAATTCATTGATCTGGCTTCTATGCACCTTTTTTATAGTATGCAAATTCATGCTCAGTGCAGACTTTTGTATATTTGGAAGTGCTTTGATTGTATATCCCTGCATAGCAGAGAGTTGGACTGCTATGATTCTTAAATTCAAATCAATAAATACCTTAATCAATAATTGCTATGCATTCGGAAAAAATGAACTCTCTTGTGCTGAAGCGCTGTTGCTACAACTTACTACTTCATCACATTTTCTTCGGGAAGCATCCTAAGACAGAGCCCACTGGGTGCCATCACATGATGTAAAGCCAGGCCCGGATTAGCGGATTGTGCCGCTCTAGGCCCCCCTGACTAAATGCCAACCCTCGGGGGGCGGGGCCTCTTGCGGGGGCGGGGCCGGCATGAGGAGGCGGCGGGGGAAAGCGACGTAATTCACTCTAGGGGCGGGACTTCCCCCGGCTCCTTGTCCCTCATGCCGGGAGCGGCTCCACCCCTCCTCCCTTCAGTGAAACAGGGAGTGGCACCTGCCTGAAAGTGGGACAAGGAGCTGGGGCAAAGCCCCGCCTTTAGGGCGACGGACGCTGCTTTCCCCCACCGCCTCCTCACTCGTGTTTGGGGCGTCAGTCGCCCTAGGGGCAGGGCTTCACCCCGGCTCCTTGTCCCACGCACGGGTGGGCGCCACTCCCTGCTTCACTGAAATGAGGAGGGGTGGAGCCGCTGCCGGCATGAGGGACAAGGAGCTGGGGGAAGTCCTGCCCCTAGGGCATCTGATGTGGCTTCCCCCGCCGCCGCCTCGCTCACACCAGCGTCCTGCCCCTAGGGCGTCTGACGTGGCTTTCCCCCGCCGCCTCCTCGCTCGCCCGTGCCCCAAACACGAGCGAGGAGGCGGTGAGGGAAAGCCGCGTCAGTCGCCCTAGGGGTGGGGCTTCACCCCGGCTCCTTGTCCCGCATGCGGGCGGGTGCCACTACCTGCTTCACTGAAGGGTGGAGGGGCGGAGCCGCTGCCGGCGTGAGGGACAAGGAGCCGGGGGAAGTCCTGCCCCTAGGGCATCTGACGTGGCTTCCCCCGCCGCCGCCTCGCTCACACCAGCGTCCCTCCTCCCTTCACTGAAGGAAGGAGTGGTGCCCGCCCGCGCGAGCGAAGCAGCGGCGGCAGAAGCCACGCCAGACACCCTAGGGGCGGCGGGGCTTCCCCCCGGCTCCTTTTCCCTCGCACAAGCTGGCGCCACTCCTTCCTTCACTCCTTCCTTCAGGCCCGAATCTGCCCCCCCCCCCAAGTCGCCGCCCAAGGCCATGGCCTCGGGTGGCCTTATGGGTAATCCGGGCCTGTGTAAAGCTACTTCCAGTAGGGCTCCATAAAGGAAGCATCCTGGCAGCATACTAGGACACTCCCCAGAGAACACAGGAGGCTTCCCATATTCTCACTCAGAAGAACATTTCCCACCATGGGATAAGGTAAGGGACACAGCGGGTGATGCTAGGCACAGGGCAATTGTTTGCCATGCTGCCCACTGGATTCACCATGATGCATGGCAAATCCCCCCCACAGCCACCCAGCTTACTGACTTCAGTTTAATGAGGTCAATAGTCAATTCTATGTACATTCATGTTTTTCTCTTTCTTTACTAACCAGTGAAATCTTCATATTCAATTGTAGTTATATTTATGGAAGGGTATGCTAACTTAAATGGGAGTGCTTGTTTCTTCCTCAGTTTGACACAGTTACAATCAAGACATATGGGTTCTGGTAGAAATCTTTAAGAGAACACTGCTCCCTGAAGAAAGACAAATAACACTTAAAATGGCAGCTTCCTTTGTCTTATTTGTTAGGTTGCTGAAATTGGAAAGATATTTTGACTATTATTCCTCAATAGAGTAAGACTATCTGCAATCCTGACTTTTCCCTCTTTATCCACAGTTCTGTATGGATGTGTGCATTACATTCTCAGTTTGTTTCAGCTTCTGATTCAGCAGGCCCAGTTTCCTCTGCAGAAAGCTAAGGGAATAATATTTCAGTGCCAGCCTGAAACTAAAAATAGTCTGTCTTCTGAAGCAAAACAACTTGAATGGGTTGGATAGAAAGCAGAGCTCTTTGCTCTGCATTGCATGTAAAAAGAAAAGGATATCAGTTATAAACACCTGAGGAATAAAAACAAGTTGGGGATGATGATTATTTGAAAGCTGCAATAACCTCTACATCTCTTCTGCATATATTACCATATGTTACTGCCAGTCAGTCTTTCAATCATCTTGGTGCACCTTGTGACTCAACAGTTTGTGAGTCATAAGGGCCCTGTCTACACTGACAGTATAATGGAACTTCAAGACAAGTTGAATTCATGGCAGTCACAAAACACACACAGCCAATACACACTGCAGTTCACATTACAGGGGATACAGTACATTTTAAAAGTCACAAGAAAGTCTGGATTTTATAAAATGTGCTATATCAGATCCAAGAATACCCCCAGTTTTAGGGCAAAATCATATGTACAAAATGCAGAGTGTATTGTAGACACCTGTCTCTGGGTCCCTGGTGAATCACAGGAACAGGAGCTGCCGTAAAATTCCCTAAGGGCATGGCTAGGCACCAGGGGGGCAATTGGTCACATTTCACTTACTCTTGTTTTATTTCTGTATGCATCTTATGTACTAATGAATTTCTCTGTAGGAAATGGGGAACCAGCTATCCAGATGCAAGACAAATGGCAGATGAAGATTTGGGAATAATCAGAGATGAACCGATGATGCTATTAAGGAGAAATCTCTGACTAGCTTTAAGAAAGACTGTGACTTATTTATCTTTTTTTTTTACTTCAAAGATGGGGACAAACTTCAACTATCATATTGAATTTATGATTTAGAGAAGTGTCATTAAAATAGAAGCATGCTATCTAAATGGAATAGGAAACTATGTACATATCAACAGACAATAAATGTGAGGCTCATCAATTTGTCTTAGTAGTTGATGTTTAGAATGTGTTTATTGTTTAGAATGTGTTATGTTAAGGTGATTGTTGTAGATATAGTTGTAATGTAGAAAGAGGATGCAGAGTGATTTGAGGCCAGATTCTATGTTCAATGTAAGCAGTGCCATTTTGGCTTCAAACTAGTTCCAGACTGGTCAATTTATTCACCCACACAGTGAAACCAGTTCAAAGCTGCATTATTGTGTCAGCGTATATATGTTCTAGGCTGGGATGCACACCTTTGAACCCACAAACATGCTAAAGTTCTTTAATAAGCAAGCAGTTTATTGATAATTTCAAAAACAGTTGAAATTTCAAAAAAAGTAATCAATAGAATATAAAAGAAGTTCATACAGCAATCCAAAAGCAGATACATTTAGCCAACCAAAATCCAGAAAGGAGAACCAAATTGGTTCCTTAATCTAAAGTAAAGTCCACAGGAAATTAGTCCTTAAACCCAAGAAGGAAAGCATCCAAAGTCTCTTAAAAAGTCAAAAGCAAGCTTGAGCAAATCTAAAATCTACTGGCAGTAAAACAGGAATAATAATCACAATAATCAACTTGAACAGGAGTATTGAACATGGAAATACATGAATCTCAGCATGAAATACTTACAAGATCAGGCCTGAAGCTAGATGTTGCACTCACTAAAGAACAGGGCTGCAGAGATCCTATATTTATTCAGAAAGACCTACACAAAATGCATTCCGATTCCCATGAGAACTACCATTCAAATTCCTTTTTTCCTCTTATCCCGACAGACCGTTTGACTCCCCTATCCTGGTGGCGGTCCTGACAGATTTGCCCTCTTCTATCAAAGGTTGTTTCCTCCAGTTTGCTCGTTAGCACATTCCTTTCGTTTTCTGCAGACTTAAGCTGGTTCACATCAGACTGTCTCAGAATAATACTATCTTGGGAACTAACAATCCCAGTGTAATGATGTCGATTATTTGTGTGTAAATGTTGTATAACATATGTTAAATGTATGTTGTTTTGTGTAGTTCAAAGGAATATCCTATGAATTGTTGATGTGGGTGAGACAGAAGGGAGGCTTGGCAGAAGCTCTGAAGAGCTGTCGCCATAGCAACCAGGGCCAGAGCCTTTTAGAATGTTCAAGGTATGAATTTTACAGTTGGTGAAGAGCGGTTGGAAGCCAACTGCCATGAGAGGGGGGAGGAGTTTGTTTTGAGTGAGTTGGTCTTAAGGACTGTAAGAGAACAGTTCAGTCTTTAGTTGGTCTTAAGGACTGTAAGAGAACAGTTCAGTCTTTAGTTGGTCTTAAGGACTGTAAGAGAACAGTTCAGTCTTTAGTTAGTCTTAAGGTCTGCAAGAGAGCAGTCCAGTTTTATGGGTGTAGAGACCCTAGTTAAAGATGGAAGAGTCCAGAGGTCTATAGAGGGTTAGTGGGAACCCTATAGTATAACCCCATTTGTGTTTTGTGTAACAGAATAAGTTTGTGCCTCTGAGGAAGTATAAAACCAATCAAGATTTGTACCCATTTGTGTCATAATAAATTATTTACATCTTAAAAGAAAAACACCTCTGTTGGTTCTTTTATTGGTGGTGGCCCTCAAGGTCAGTGGTCAGACAGACAAATGGTGGCAGTGTGGTCAAGTGGTTACTGAGAAATTTAAAGTCTCTGCAATTCAATGGTTAGTGGGGGAGATAGTCTACCCTGCCATAAGACAGAAGTTGCTGAGGTAACTTCGAGGCCCCCTTGCATTTAGGGTTAGCGGTTTGGATTCCGAAAGATTGTCCAGTCTGGGGCCGGTCAACAAGGAGTGGTCACACCCAGAGTCCTCCAATTCACTTTGGCCTGTTGCCTTTTCTATGCCCTCTTCTTCATTCACAAACCCCTGAGAATCTACATTAAAATCCAACATGGAAATCCCTGAAGGGTCCTGCCCTGAAGGGAACTGAACATAACTATAATCATCTTCTTGAGGCAACGAAACAACCACAGTCGACTGGGTTCCTACAATGACGTAGCTCTGTTCATTTTGAGATGAAGCCAAAATAGCCTGGAGGATCAGCACAGAGCTGGGAAATTTCCGTTGGATGTAACTCCCCAAATCCATCCTAGACTGGGAACTATTCCTATAATTTGTTAAAATGAAAGAAAGAGGGAAAGGGTCCCATAGAAGGCTTCATGATTTAATTTGTTGGAAATCTATAAATAATAACTATCAGGACAAAAGGAAGAATGATAATATACTATAATGGGAAGGAAGAATAGGCTATAGATCCAGTCTGTTTGGGTGACTGCATCTCCTTGTACGAAACTGCTCGGGTCCTGAGATCTTCAGAATAGGCCCTCCATCTCAGGCTTGGTTGGTGGGAATGAGAGGCCAGGCCTTCTCTCTCGGTAGATACCCCTCAACTGTGGAACACCCTGCACAGGGAAGTCAGGATGACCTCTTCCCTGCTGTCGTTCTGGCAACAGGCTAAATCATTTTTATTCAGGCAGGTTTGTAACATTAAGATCATGTCAGGAGCTGCTGTAGTTTTATATGTGGTTATGGATTTAATCTGAATTATTTTAATAGTAATTATATTTAATGCTGTTTTAATATTTATGTATTAGTACATTTTGGATTGTATGGTAATGTTTTTATGTTAAGCTGCTTTGAATCTCCTGTGGGACAGGTAAAGCAGGGTATAAATATAATACTACTACTACTACTAATAATAATAATAACAACAACAACTGTAATGTTCGTCTCTAACCCAAGGGATGGGAATTCACTACAATGGGAAGGGTGGGAGGAGGGAATGATATAGTTAACTACAAATTATTTTATACATGTTATGTGTAGATTTAGAGAATGTGTGGCGTCAGGATCCAAGCGGGCAAAACTGAACACGTCTTGATGCCCTTCTAAGGGCATATGGCGTGGCAATAAAAGCTGCTCAAAAATCATTTCTGGCAGGCAATATTGCGTCTGTGAAGAATTGTCCGGAAGAGCTGTTTCGAGTTGTCAGAGGCCTATCAAATCCCACCTCTCAGCATGGGAGCCCTGACAACTCGGCAGCCCGCTATGAAGCATTTGCTCGGTTCTTCGCAGACACAATCGCTTTTATCCGTTCTGGCCTGGACACCATGTTAACGGCAGTCTCTGTGGATGTAGCTGGAGCACCTAATTGTCCACTTTTGCTGGATTCATTTCAAATGGTGAAACCCGAGGATGTGAAAAAGATACTTGGAGGAATGAGGGCGACTACATGCATCCTAGACCCCTGCCCATTGTAGCTTTTGAAGGAAGTGAGAAGGGGATTGGCCGAGTGGGTAAAGGTGGTGGTTAATGCCTCCCTTCGGGAAGACAATATTCCAGCCATCTTAAAACAAGCTGTAATAAAAACGCTGTTGAAAAAATCATCACTGGACCCCACTCAATTGGACAACTATCGGCCTGTTTCCAATCTTCCCATTTTGGGCAAAGTCTTGGAACATGTGGTGGCTTCTCAGCTCCAGGTAGTCTTGGAAGACACGGATTATCTGGCACAGTCTGGTTTTAGGCCAGGACATGGTACCAAGACAGCCTTGGTTGCCTTAGTGGATGATCTACGCCAGGAGCTAGACAAGGCGAGTGTGTCCCTGTTGGTTCTGCTGGACCTCTCATCGGCCTTCAATACCATCAACCATGGTATCCTTCTGGGACACTTCACGGGAATGGACCTTGCAGGCACTGTTTTGCTGTCGCTCTGGTCCTTCCTAGAGGGCCGATCTCAGAAGGTGTTGTTGGGGGACTCCTGCTCGACCCCACAACCATTGTCTTGTGGAGTTCTGCAGGGTTCAATACTGTCTTCCATGTTGTTTATTATCTACATGAAGCCGTTGGGAGAGATCATTCGGCATTTCGGGGTGTGGTGTCACCTGTACACAGATGATGTCCAACTCTGTCACTCCTTCCCACCTGCTACTAAGGAGGCTGTTCAGGTTATGAACCAGTGCTTGGCTGCTGTAATGGTCTGGATGAGGGTGAACAAATTGAAATTGAATCAAGACAAGACAGAGGTACTCCTGGTCAGTTGCAAGGCCGAAAAGGGCATATGGTTACAGCCTGTACTGGACGAGGTTACACTCCCCGCGAAGGTGCAGGTTCGCAGCTTGGGTGTGGTCCTAGACTCATTGCTGAGCCTGGAACCCCAGGTTTCAGCGGTGACTGGGAGAGCATTTGCACAATTAAATCTTGTGTGCCTGCTGCGCCCGTACCTTGGGAAGTCTGACTTGGCCATCGTAGTACACACTCTGGTTACACTACTGCATGTAGACTACTGCAACACTCTCTATGTGGGGTTGTCTTTCAAGACTGTTTGGAAGCTCCAAATGGTACAACAGGCGGCAACCAGATTACTAACAGAAGCGGCGCTCAGTGAGCATACAACTCCTCTGTTGCGCCAGCTCCACTGGCTGTCAGTCTGCTACAGAGCACAATTCAAAGTGCTGGCTTTAGCCTATAAAACCCTAAACATTTTGGCCCTACCTATCTGTCCAAACATATCTCTCCTTACGAACCCTCTAGACATTTAAGATCTTCTGGGGAGGCCTTGCTCTCAGTCCTGCCATCTTCACAGGTGTGGCTGGTGGGGACAAGAGACAGGGCCTTCTCAGCTGTGGCCCCTCGGCTGTGGAATGCCCTCCCCAGGGACATTAGATCAGCCCCCACCCTCTTAACATTTAATTAAAAAGTTAACACCTGGCTATTTGAGCAGGAATTTCCTGCAGTGTAGCTGATAACTCTGTTCTCGGAATGGCTGGACAACACAACTGGATAATGATTTGGTAATGAAATGCGGAGGATTTATGTTTTATTATGTTTTATTATGTTTTTATATGTAATTGAAAATTTTAGCTATGATCAAATGTTTTATCTATTTTTATATTATTCGGATATCGAATTGTGCCGCTTTCTATACCCCCGTGAGTCTCCCTCGGGCTGAGAATGGCTGTATAGAAATGTAGTAAATAAATAAATAATAAATAATAGATTGTATTGTTCTTCTTTTTATGAATATAAAATTTAAAAAATGAAGTTCCATAAAAGAAAAAAAAAGAAGTCAATTTGCAAATAGAGGGTCTTCTTTATTTTCCTACAAATATTTTTTTAAAACCAAGCATTAGTCTTTGAAAATACTTCATGACATGACTTTTGGCCTGGTTCAGCATAAGTTTTATACCATGTAAAACTGTTTATTCTGGAAGAGTACTAAGAAAGAAAGAAAATGTTTGTGCCTCTTGATTTGTGATGCTTAGAAGTCTTCAATGTGCCACAACTTTATTATTGTGTTGGTTGGAGTGATGTGGTTTCATTGTAATATAATTAATGAATTGTTAGGCAAATCCATTATTTTTGTAGTACATGCATATGGCAGAGTGATACTCACAACCTTATTTTAAAAAACCTCACATTTTATTTATGAAATGTAGTCATTTATTTTGGACAATGCATAATTAATAACAATTATGATTTAATAAAGTCTTTTTTAGGGGAGGGGATTTTTGAAAAGTATTCCTAAAAGTCTGAATGTGGCATAGAAACTTTGGAGACAAAGAGGCATGTTAGTGTTGTGTGTGTGTGTGTGTGTGTGTGGGGGGGGATATCTTATGCTGTTTCTATTGTGAAATCTTGACTAATTAGACTTTGTTGGATCGTCTATGCAGCTTTAAATCATTATGTTTTTTACCTCCCCATAGGGTGAATGGACCTTTAATGAATATGATGTGTATGATGTGAAGCAGAAAGTGGCCCGAAGCATAGAGAGAATCAAACATAAAATCAAGGTTCACTTCAGTAGGATGACATGACCAAAGTCATAATGATCAGGGTCTATTGAAATGGTTCTGCTATAGCAGTGGCTGACCCAAGATATCCCCCTGCGGCTTGAAAAAAAGATCAGTCGAACTCAAATTCATACACATGTCATTTTTCATGTCAAGATTTCCTGTCTTTCTTGATAACTCACACTTTGAATATTTCTCTCTTTTCATAACTTGAGCTTTCTAATAGCACAACTTGACTTCACAATTTTCTCTTCTAATGATTGACTTCTGTGGATCCAGTCTCCCAGCTATCACAAAATAATGGATGCCTCCTGCATATATGGTTGGCCAATTAACATTATATTCATCCCTACTGATTGTATAGATTGGTCAGAAAGAAAGTACTGAGGTAGCTAAAAAGCTTGTTCCCTCTTGTCTCCTGCTTAATTGGTTCAGGCAGTCAAATTCCCTGCTTGGGAAAAGTGTCTGCCATCACTGTATCTGAACAGCCTTGGCTTTTAATGCTTGTCTGACTTGAACCGAAATTGTTATCCCCTTTTGAAGTGTGACATGCTTTCATTTATCCAAATGGCCCAAAGGGATGTCAGAGACATTTACCTGGTTATGAGGACAGATAAATTGAGGAGCTTTAAAAGATTAAGTTGGCATGACCTACTCTGCTTTTGTTAAATGTTTACACACAAACCAAATAACCTGTGACTTTGCATCAGTTTTAAATAGAAGTATATTTGCATAACAACACAAGAGAAAATGGTAACTTAGAAAGTTTCCTTTGCTACTGGCCACAAGCCAGGAGGAACATTAATAGTACACTACACAATTATAGCAAAATTATTTGCTTTAACTTTTGTTGTCGTGGTCCAGACCACCTTAAAAAGCCAGGCATGATAAAGTAAACAGTAAGAGGTTAATAACAAAGGTTTCAAGCTTCCTAACAGCTTTTCAAAAGATGCCCAGAGGCACTGCAAGGCTGAGTGAAAGTGCTCAGCGAAACAGAAGACACAACCAGCCAGATAAAGCAAGTACCAGAAAGCAGATTAAATAGCAGGTAGAAACCGCGTTGCTCCAGAGCTAGCGCTCACAGAGATGCAGGAAGCAGAAATGCCACCAGCCAGTCCTTCAGTCAATCCGGGAGGGAAGTAAACAGAGTAGAGTTGTCAAGGCTGTCCTTCAATCAATCTGGGAGGGAAAACCAACGAAGAAGTCAGTCCGGGATCCAAACGGGGAAACAGTGAGATCTAGCACACAGGGAATTAAGGTGGTGCAGCCAAGGAAAGAACACAAGATGTGGAAACCCACAGAATACGATACCAACGTCCAGAAATCCACGTCCTATGTCCAGAAAGGAAGTCCTATGTCCAGAATCCACATCCAACGATCAAACCAGCAGCAACCCAGCAATAAAAGGCATGGATGGCAAGAACAACTCCTTGCCAGCTGCAAAGAATGGTTAATTGCAAGCCCACTTTATTCAGTTCTCCTCAGGACTTAATTGGGCCAACACCCCATTCTCATCCCTTTCAGCTGCCAGCAACCCAGCCTTAGCCGCCCTTTGCCTCTCACACCAAGCAATGTGCCTTCTGCGATGACTTAACTCACCCCAACTCGTTAAGTATTTGCCTTATTCTCTTTCTTTCTTGCTCCTCGTCTAATTCTTGCTCACAAGTAGACCGTTTTGTGTTTCTGGCTACAGGCTCCCCTCTCTCTCAGCCTCAGGATCAACTATAACTCTTGTAGCTACATCATGTGTGATCCTGGGGTTTATAGTTTTGGGGGGGGGGGTACATAGAAAAGTTCTCTAGCAAAGAGTACCCTTTCATAAACTGTGAATCCCTTCGTTCCACAGGATGCTGCCTTGAAAGTTAAAATGCAATTATTGCATTATATTGGCTAGTGTGAAAGGTTACATGAAATATGTAAGGAAAATATATAAGGATGCAACTCTATATTTACTTATCTGGAAAGAAGGCCATTCAACTCAAGGGTACCTATTTCTAATTGAAATGTATATGATCACTGTTGAAACTGAGTTTGAGGGGCTTTGAGTGAGAAAATGCCTTGTAGCATTCTTCTTACACATCCTCACACCCAATTTTGTGTAGAGAAGAACATGGACCCGCCCCCCGGAAGGGGGGGCCCATACCCCCCCGCCCTCAGGTGCTTTTTTCCCCGTCCCCCAAACTGGGGGGACCTCCCCCTACTGGGGGGGCCCCGGCTCCTTTTCCCCCCGGGGGGCGCCCCCCCTTTTTCCCTTCATAAGGGGGGGAGCCCCGGAAAGGGCATCAAGGCCCCCCCCGGGGCCTCACCCCCCGCCCAGCTCCCGTTTGGACGGGACCGGGCAGGGGGAGCCACCGGTGGGGGGGGGCCCTCCCCAAATTTTTTTGGGGCCGGGGTTCCCCCACAAAAAAACCCTGAAAAAAGGCTGCTGGGAAAAAAAGGAAAAAAATAACCCCAAAAAAAGGAAAATTCCCAAAAATTTCAGCCCGGGCCCCGAAAAACGATAGAGGCACTTTTTTTGGGGAGGGCATTTTCCCCTCGGGACACCCGGCTTTAGGGGTTATATTTGGGCCTTAGCTCTCAGGACAAAAAGTGAAGTACGTTCTCCCCCCCCTTTTTTTTCCCCCTTCCTCCTTTCTTCCTTTTCTACCCTCTTTTTTCATTCCCCTTTCCTTTTCCTTTGTTCGGGTTCCCATCCTTCTTTTTTCTTTTCCCTTCCTTCCCCCCTTTCTACTTCTTCCTTTTTCTCCTTCCTTCCTTTTTTCACGTTTTAAGCAATTTAAAAAGAAAGATATATGTATTAATGCAGTGTTCCCCATGTTGGTACCCCCCTCCCTATTTTTTTGGCTACTTCATAATTTTTTCTATTCTTATAAAATTCTAACAAATATCTAATATGCAGGATGTATTTTATTGTTACAAAATTTACCAAAGTTAAAGAAGGATTAATCACAAAACAATATGTTTGGGGGGGGATGGACAACGGATGATGGATTGCAGATTCAAACAGCTTACTTCCCCAGTGAGACCCCATGAATGACAGACCTGGGCCAAACTTTTGAACCCCATGACCCACAGAAAATACTGGGGGGGTTTTGGGGGGGAATTAAGGATTTGGGGAGATATAGTTCCCACATTTAAAGACTTGAACCCAAACAATCTGGGTCGGACCAAATTGGCATGAATATCAATATGCCCAAATGTGAACACAGATGAGTTTGGGGGAAAAAGCCTTTACATTTGGGGAGGGAAATTATTTTTGTTTTACCCAATCAAAAAGCATTCCCGAACTCCAAATGAAGAAATTCCGTTTCCCCACAGAACCTCCATCCCAAAAGAAAACCTTTTTTTGTAATGGTTTTGGCAATCCCGAACTCCTCGGAAACCCCAGGGTCCTGATCCCTAGAAATGCTGGGCCTACCAGTTAGGAATTTTTAGGGAATCCAAAACACCTGAGGGGGGAAGGGCCGGAGTGGGGCAAGACAGAGCAACAAGAGAAGGGAGGGGGGGAAAAACCCAGGGGAAAAAGGAGGGGCAAAAAGCAGGAGAGGCAGGGAGAGAAAGGAGGAGGCGGGGGTGTTTGAGAGGGGGGGCAGGGAGAGAAAGAGGCGGGGAGGGGGGGCTGAGTTGGCCCCAAAAAACCTGAGGTGAAAGGGCCCCAGGGGGGAAGCGGGCAAGGGGAAGGGGGAAAGGGAGGGAGAAGCCACCAGGAAAGGGAGGGGCAGAGAAGCATTGGGGAGTGCAGGGGGGAGAAAAGGGGGAGAAGGGGTGTGTGTGGGGGTTGGCCCCCCGGGGGGGGCAAACGGGGAAAGAAGGGGGGAGGCCACCAGGAAAGAGGGGGGGCAGGGAAAGGGAGAGCAGGGGGGAAAGGAGGAGAAGGGTGTGTGTGGTGTGTGGTTTAAAAGGGGGCCCCGGGGGCAAGACAGACAATGGGGGAAAAGAAGGGGGGGGAAGCCCCCAGGGAAAAAAGGAGGGGGCAGAGAAGCATGGAGAGAGTGCAGGGGGAAAGGAGGAGAAGGTGGTGTGTGTGTGTGTGTGTGTGGTTGA